>VOQJ01002391.1:4225-19244 GCA_015052665.1 Apistogramma diplotaenia
CCACCGCGGGTCGCCTTTTATTAACCCCCCCCCCCCCCCCCCAACAGTCACTTTTTTCCCCTCATCTATATTCCAAACATGCTTTCTTTGACAAAATCAGAATGGATTTTCTTCTGATCTTAATCAAGGTAAGAGAAGAAGATGTCAGCATCTGGGCAGAGAGAAAGGTTGATGCTGTCGAGCCGCATTCAGCCGTTTCGTTGAGCAGTTCTGTCACATGGAGCATCGGCGGGAAAAAAAAACACATCCATCATTTTCATTCTAAAAAGTCTCACATGCAAACTGCACATCAGTGAAGTAAGTCCAACTGCATCGCCTGGCACTGACCCATCTGGTCCAGATATACAGGCAACTTCAAATGGTCAGCTTCAACCTTAACAAATATGAAACTGCAGCCACAGAGCCACATGGTCCTTGTAAAGCTGCGCGCATAAGACATTAAAGTGTATAGCTGACGTGGGTGGACTGCACAGCTTGTGGTACAGAAAATTCAACTCAGTGTCAAGCGCATAAAAAATCTGCAAAAGGAGGGAGAAACCTGCTGCTAATAATTTAAAGCTTTGGATGAGGCAAAACCACAAGAAGATGATGTTTTATTGGCTCTCTGTGAATGTAAAAACAGTCTGCAGGCACAAAAGAACACACAGTATGAAGCACGCTGTATCACTACACCCTGAAGAATGACTGTTATGTCAGTGGTTCGAGTGACAAATTTCTATTTTCCAAATCCATTTTTGTCTTAATAACATAAAAATAACAGCAATATCTTTATCAGATGCTTTTAATGACAAAGTAACGATCATAGAAAACCAAACAATAAGTTCTAATAAATTACAAGGATTCCTAAATTCAAGTAAAATTAAAGTCAAACTGGTACTTTAGAAGAGATCTGAAAGAAAGACAATGATTCTTCTAGTCTCATCTCCTCAGGCAGATTGTTTCAGGGACTTTTGATGGTTTCCAAGATTACCTCTGCGTAGCTCTGTATCAGCTAAATATGATTTCTTTGCATTAACTGGATTGACAAAACCTAAAACCTCAGTTAGGTTTTGGAACTGGGTATCAGGCTCCATTTGCACTCCAATTCAGCCGGAGACACAACAGAGGAAAAGGTTATCAGCATTTCTAAAGATGATCAAAAGTATCACAGTAAAATGTAACACTGTTGCTGCAAATCAAAGACAGTAAATCTCAATCTTGTGATTTCATGAGCGTCACAAGTGCACAAAGTGGTAAAATAAGTACATTATCTTGAAAGAATATATTCATTTTACTGCTATTTATTTGCAGCAGCTGCACATTGGAGCTCTGGTACTTTAATCTACATGCAGTTTATACATTAAAGGCTACTCAGACCCACTGTGTTCCATAGCCTAATGAAAGAGACATGAAAATCACTCTAGTTTGTTGCCAGAGCAAAGTGAAAATAATTGCGCTGACTGAACAGACTTAGCAGCTGTCGTTTGTGCATTTTCTGCATCATATCTGCAAATGCCTGCGACAGTGGGACCCTCGGCTTGTGCTGCTGTAACTTCAGAGTTAGCCGTCATTCAGTGGTGCTAGTAAGGTAGGGCTTAACAAGTTGCACACATGAACTGTATTCCTTTGGTGGAGAATTGCTATCGCACTTAAAGCATACTGACATCAGTGAAGATGTGGAACTTCCAGCTAATTTTAAACAGTAAATCTGATGTGTCTTCGGAATAAAGGCATTTTCACCATAGCTCGTTTGCTCTGGTCTGAACGAGTTGATGAATTTGTAACTTTTTCCTGTGGTTTGGTTTCTTTTCACAAAGAGAAAACTCCAAACCAAAGTGCAAACCACGTGAGAACATTCAGTCCACTTACTGGCCAGATGTGTGTGGAATGAGAGGAACCAAGGCAAATACAGGAATATTGGGTTCTGAACCACTGGATAACATGGTGTACCGACTAAACCTGGCATTTGAAATTAACAAATTAAATAAAAGGACCAAAGTGCAGCATATACGCCTCAGGGGCAGAGTTGTTCTTCTTTAAGGGATCAAACAGGGTGTGTTTTTTGTTCCCCAGTGCAGTCACAGATGACACGATCACACCCACGGAACACCCTCATTCCTGGAGGAAGACTACTTCCTCCAGGGATGAGGGTCTCAGTGCAGTTACCTTGTTCACATATGCACACATGAACCAAAATCCAATTCAAATGGACTAAACAATGCAGGTGTGAAAACATCCTATGTCACCATGGTGATTATAAAAGAAAGGGAAAAACAAAAGCAAGGCCAAGGTACCAAAAACTATTCCCAAGAGGATACCAAATTTCTTAAATACTAAGCTCACTGTTATAAGTTGTATTAAGAGTAACAGTTATATATTGTTACTGACATCTGCTGCTACCTGCATTTCAGACAGTTGTTTTGTGGGTAATATAACATATTAATATTATTATTATTTCATTTTTATAATTATTTGCATTAACAATTAATGCACCTTATTGCTAGCTACAATAAGGTGATCCTAATGGTGAACTCTCAAGCTGTACAGATTTAGCAGCTCCACATGCTTTAACTTATTGCATGCAATTCCTTCATTAGAGGAGGGTTTGTGTGCGCGCGTGCGTGTGTGCGTGCATGTGTGTGTGAAAGCTATTGTGAAAAGGAGTCAAAAGTCCACCACTCACCAGGAAATTGAAAACATCGGGGAGTTTTCACATAGGAAGGGGAAAGGAGGCTTTGATTTCTTCAAGTGTTGACAGTGCAAGGACACCTTATCCAGAAACCTCCCTCCCAATGGCTCCTTGAGCAGCACCCAATGCCGCGACGACTTCAAAAGAATTGCAGGTCATTAAGTTTAATGGCAGCACGATGGGAAACACTGATATGATGCAATTCCTTCATTGATCATTCACTCTAATGTTATTGTAATTCAGACCTGGAGGAGAAGGGCAATGGCTTAAGTGTAATGAGCTCCAAAATCTCCGTTTACTGTTTAAATTATAGACAAACACGAGATCCAGTTGTCACGCTATAACTATCAAACAGTTGTTATTTGAACTTTGGGGTTGTGGAAACCCACCCTACTGTAAATCCAAAACAAATCTTTTTGTGGTGTGGTAGTCAGTGGCTGATTTAAGGCAGGCTGCAAACAGGAGGCTGGAAATACCACACGGAGAGAAAAGCTCGCAACTGTGAGAATAGAGATGAAGCTAGGTTTTCATATCAGACTAATAAGAGTCATATGGCAAGGAAAAGCCACCAGCAGTCCACAGTAGGGATTGATGTGGGGAGGAGAGTGAGAGATGATGGCAGCGCTGTGTTTTTCTAGTGCTTGTTGCGAAAACAGACAAGGACTCAGCACAAGTAGCAGCCACTTCATAATGTGTGGTTTTTAGAACCACTGCTGAATATATATTCAGACACTGTCGGAATGGACTACCACAATCGGCTCAATGCGATATGTGTCTGTTTTGTCAAAATACAACAGGAGTTTTAAACCCTGTGCTAATTATGACGCAGGTTTACTTAAATGCAGTTTTAATGCATTTCGTTTCACTGGGAAGAGCCTACCAAAGGGTCCTGAAGGTTCAAGCAAAACCCTAATTTCCTTGCATATCTCCATACTAATATTAGCTTTAAACTAGCAAAGCCTTTTTATGTTATCTAGAGACTGATGGTGTCCAAAAGTGTAGGAAATAGCTAAAAATGGATTTAACTTCCTCTTCTTTTGGCAGCTTCCTTTACGGGTGGCCACAGCGGATTACCTGCCTCCACCTCACCGTATCTGTAGCATTCCCCTTTGTCACACCAACCCTCTGCATGTCATCCTTCGCTACATCCATGTGGCCTTGCTCTTTTCCTCTTCCAGTATAGCAGCTGTCCATCCTCTGCACATGTCCAAACCATCTGAGCCTTGCCTTTTTTACTTTTCCTCCGAACAGCTCAGCCTGAGCTGTCCGTCTGATGTACTCATTTCTAATCTTCTGGTCACTCTGAATGAAAATCTGAGACTCTTTAACTTTACCATCTTCAACTCAGCTTCCTCACCATCTCCAAAACCACATCACAGCAGCTCTCACTTCTGTCTCGTAAACAACAAAAGATGAGGTCAAACGCAACAGTTTTACAAGCTCTAAAAACATATCTAAGTATTTATAAAATGATGTATTTTATCTTAAAAAAATCACCTCAGCTGTTCATTGCGATGTTGGAAGCTTGGCCTCTGTAACCACATTTCAAAATCCTCCTGAGCAAAGCACTCAACTTCATATTCCTCACTGCATGGCTTGCCACAACTGGTGTGTGAATGAGTGGCACTAATCTATTTCATGCAGCCCATTCACACTATCTAAATGTTTTATGTACTATGTTTCTGCTTTTTGCTGATGAAGCAAGCAAAGTTCCCCTCGCGGACTAATAAAGCTTCATTTTTAGCTTGTGATTGAGTTTCATTTTGCTTGCAGCAAACTCAGCAGCACGAGGGGGAAAACCCCGACAACCAACTGCATGCAATGCATTATCAGCTTGTATTGCCCTGAGAACAACATTTGTTGCATCACTTCACATTTTTGCTTGATGACTGCTGTTTTGAAAGGAATACAAAAGGCCGGGACAAAAGCAAAGGCTAATTGCTGTGTGGGATGGAAATAAAAGTTTCACTGACACTGAGGGAAAGTGTAAACTGGGATAAAGGAGGACAACCATAAAAACCTGAGCTACCAGGGGCCTGTTTGACCCTTTAAGTGCCTATGATGTGTTTAGTGATAGAGAATGAATGCAGGCACACATGCATTCCTCACTTTCCAAAAATATGGTGCTGTTAAATGAAACACACTGGGTGCCCTTGAATGCTAGCCAGATGCTGGGTTGCTAAGAATATGTCTTTTTTGGAATACATTCTTTGAGCAGCAGAAGCTTTAGAGGTGCCGGGTTCAGTAGTTGACTTAACTAAGCCGAAGCCAGCTCTTGCTGCTGCTACATATTCACGAGGCTTTGTGGAAGTCTTTTGAGAATGATTGATCATAATTCACTAAGCTGGCTTATTGCAGCACTGATGTAACTTCCCTTTTCATGCTCAGTGATCACATTCACAGTTGACCTTTTATTGCCAAGGAATTGTTTCCAGAGAAATGATTTTTTTTTAACCACATTAAAATTCAAACATGAAGGATTTACATAAAATGCAGCCAGGAGGACAAAAAGGCAAACAGACAGCTGATCCAGCAAATCGGGGATCTGCATGGTGATTCACACACACCTGCTTCATCCAATGGTGAGTTGGACAAATGAGAAGCAGTCAGAGGATCCTGGCTCATATTTAGCTCGAGGGGGGGGGCCGAGAATGACAGATTCTCACAGGCTTTCTACGGTTTGTACATGGAGACATTGCTTTTATCTATATATGTAATGAACTTGCAAACATTTTTTTTAATGATTAAAAGTACATTCATTGAAGCAGCAAACTTGTAACTGCTAATTACATGAACTTGATAAACTGATCACTAGTAAATGTGAGCACCTCTACAAAAGCAGAAATTTGGGGAGCACACTGATCTGGAGCACCCAAGTATGAGTTAACACAAGTGGAAAACATTCAAGACAGTAGCCAAGCTTTCCAAGAGTGGACATCCCAGCGTATTCACACCAATGTCAGACCACGTAATGCTCAGAGAAACTGTAAAAATCCCAAGAGCTGCAACTCAAATGCTATAGGCCTCAGTTTGCATGTTAAATGTTAAAGTCAATGCCAGTATAATTAGTCTGAGCTGTATGGCTTGTTTGGAAGTGTTGCTTCTCTCTTAAAAGAACATGGAAGAACAGTTTAGATTTGCAAAGTTACAACTGAACAAACCACAAGACTTCTGGAACAATGTCCTTTGGACAGGTGAGACTCTAGTGGAGATATTTGACCATACTGCACAGCACCATGTTTGGTGAAAAGCATATCATACCAACTGTCAAGCACGGTGGTGGAGGGGTGATGATTTGGGCTTGTTCTGCAGCCACAGTACCTGGGCTCCTTGCAGTCATTGAGTCGACCATGAACGCCTCTGTATACCAAAGTATTTTAGAGTCAAATGTGAGGTCGTCTGTCTGAAAACCAAAACCAAGACAATGTTCCCAAGCAGAGCAGCAAATCTAAATGAAATGATGAAATATCCATATCCAGCACACTCACAGCAACACCGTCAATGATAGTTGTGACAGTGAAACAGCAAAGCTGCAAGCTGCTCCAACACATTGGCCTGAAAGATCCTAAAATGCTCCACTGAGCTAAAGGTTCCTGTAAAGTCAGGTGGTCTCATTTAGTTTTAACTAATGTCGTAATCAGGGTACTTATTGGGCCTTAAAATGACCCAGGGTAGGTATGTAGAAGAAAGCCCTTTTTGTGTGTGTATGTATGTGTTTTTTTTTTCTTAGTTGTGTATTTACTGTACTGTGTGAGAGTGTAAAGGTTGGATTGCTGCCTGAATGCGATCAGCCAACAGCAGCTGTGTTTGTTTGGTGAATCACAAACAGGGTGTGTTGGGGATATAACTCTCTGTGCCTTAACTTTCAAACATCTTCATGTTAATGATGATTGTCAAGTTAAATATTTCAGTTTTCCTGTGATCTCAGAATCTGTTTGATGGATCAGAGTAGACATGCAGGTGATATGGTTTAATTTCCCATTTTTGAGCTCAGGAGTATTTGCATAAGGAGATGTTCTCTTTGAACACATGGTGATGGGCGTTGGTGGCCAGCAGTGCTTTGGAACAGCAAAGCATGATGTACTTGTATAAAAAGAGAACTACAGTGTGATCGTCTCAGCTGTGTTTTCTGACGCTAATGTGAAAGCGAGAGTAAGATTTCGATAATGAGCACAAAACTAATCTGCATTGCACTTTTAAAGAAAAGGTCTTGGCAGTTGATCTCCCACTAACTCACCAAAGTAGACAGGCCAGAACTTTTCTCCAGAGTTGGACTGTTAATTAAAGGATTTCATTCATTCATCAGAAACAAAAAAATGTCAATGCAAAGTTTCTTCTTTTTGCTCATAATTGTGCCGGCATTGATATTTTTATACTAAAAAACAGAAGACACACATTAGATTAAATCATCTTGCTTGAATGAATGGGTTTTGAGGAGAGCTATAAAGTGTAAATTCACAGACACAGTGGAACCACAGCATGGATGCTGGGCCCATGCTTTCCAGGAGTTAACTCAATTCAATTTTACTTATACAGCACCAAATCACAATAAACAATCACCTCAAGGCGCTTTTTATTGTAAGCTGGAGACCCTACAATAATCACAGAGAAAACCCAGCAGTCAAAATGACCCCCTATGAGCAAGCACTTGGCGACAGTGGGAAGGAAAAACTCCCTTTTAACAGGAAGAAACCTACAGCAGAACCAGGCTCAGGGAGGGGCAGTCATCTGCTGTGACCGGTTGTATTTAAGGAGCAAATGACGAGAAGCCAAGACAAGAAGTCCCTGCCAGCACTCTAGCTCCAGCATTTTGGATCCGTTAAAGTGGGATTTGGTAGGTGGGCGAACCACCGTTTTGGTGTAGCAGTTCAGTGGGGAAAAATGACTCACTTAGCAGGAGAAAAGGATTGGATGGATGGATGGATGTTTTCTATTGTGAGAGCTGGTGGATTTGTTTTCCTTGTGGACAGGTTGTGGTCAGCTGACCTGTGCTGCTGTTGGTTCAGAGCCTTACTGCTCCTTGTGGATTTAGCCAATTACAGACTACAATATATAAGCAGATGTTACATGAGCCATCGTGGCTACGGTCCAAACCGCTAACCAGTATAGGGCTAGCATAAAGGTGGAATTTGGCAAGTTTTGCTAAAGAACATCATCAGCTTAAATTCCAATTGAACTTATTTTAGAAGCCTTCTCTCCTGAAGCTGTACTGACACCTGATTTGGGTGATTTGAGTTTGTGGAGTTATTTTGAAGCATTATCACAATTAACTTTCAATAATCAGCAAGGCATAAAAACTACTTGTACAAATATCTAATAAAATCCCTTAAATGTTTGTGGACCTGTCACAAAATCATTCCTGCTTGAAAGTTATCCTTCTATCACCATCTTTGCCTTTGCAGAATCTGTCATGGTTTGCCAACCAGCCAGGCTGGTGTATTCTTGCTCTTTTCTTGCTGCGCTCTCTCTTTCTCTTCTCTCTCTGCATGTGTGTCTGCATGTTAACTATACTTCTGTCAGTGACGTGCGGTGAGGTTCAAGGCTGGTGAGGCACTGACGTCTCACATCAGGTTTATAAACATATGAACCCTACAGAGCAGCTTATTCACCATTTGATTGGCAACAGTTAACGTGTTTTGTTTAAAATTTCATATCAGCATTCTTTACGTAACATCACAAACTAGCATAGAAAAAATAACTTTAAGAAAACGTTATCATCTTCATACCTTTACTTATAAATGAAGTCCATACACCGCTCCTAACTTATTTGCTAACTGTTTACTGTAGCTTGCTGTCTAATTCTATTATTCTGCAGCCGAGGAGTTGTAAGAAGAATCCCTGGGATCACCAGCGCCCCCTGCCATGAGGCATGAGAACTGTGTGCCTCACCTAGTGTCTCTGCAGCAGTTATATGATCACTCAGCACAAGAATACATTACAGGCATACAATTGTTGATTTAAAAAAATGAGCATTATATACACGAGCTAAAATATAGAAATTTAGTTCATATAGTAAAAGTGTTCAAACATAATAGCGACATGCAGACGGACAGCAATATGGTCTCACTGCATAGCATGCCAGCACAGTTAGCATAGTCATTACGCAATCCATGGTGAGGCTCAGCGGGCTGGTGCCTCACCACTCATCTCTTCTTAGTATTTGAACAGTAAATGTAAAAATTCGGCAATTTTGAAAAAATAAATCTAAAAATGGTGACGTTAAATGGAAAAGAACTTTAAAATACAAATCACTGAATAAATTTAAACTACAAATCACTAAATAAAAAATAAATCACTAATTTATTTTAAATCACTAATTTATTTTTTAATTTTATATTTCCGTGATGACAGGTGAGGCACGGCCTCACCTGCCTCCCCTGACTGCATGTCACTAACTTCTTTGTTTCTGTGGGTGGTGTTTTCCGATATCATGTTCTGCACACCTGGAGCTGATGAGGCACACCTACATGCCATCAGCTTGTTGGACTACTACTTAAAAACAGGCATGGTCTTCAGTTGATGCTTGATTTGGTGCTACTCATATTAGTGACATCGGCTCTTTAACATACCAGTATGAATTGCTCTTTGACAAAATGCCTGTCTTCTTACCTGTGTGTTCATCTGTGCAGATTTCTCTGGCATTCCAGGAGTGTCACACAGCCGACTACCTGGCAACCATCAGTTGTTGAGGGGTTGCTGGAGGTTGTGTGAGCAAAAGCTGCCCTTCACCGCTGCAGCCAACACATTTCAAAAGGCACAGTGTTTACTTTGAAGGCTCTCTGTTATTGTTTTCCAGTCTTTTCACCATTTCACAATCGCTCTCCAACCACAGAGAGCAGTTCGGGAGCATCTGCAGAAAAGCTGGTATCTTCTGAAGGAGGTTTTGAGTACTGCAGCGTAAAGCTCTGTGTGACCAGTTTCACCTACAGTAGCAACTGCCGGCAACCATTCAAGGAATACACATTTCCCCTAGTGACTGAAGATTGCCAGGTGGTCACCAGCTGGTCTCTATGCCTCTGCGACTGAGGCCTTAGCAGGCACATTGTGTGCTAAATTGCACAGAAACAGATTGTGTTTTGGTGTGATTTTTTGAGCTGACAGAAACAGTTCATTTGAAATAACCCTCCACCTGAATAAAAAAAAGTCACTCGGTTTGATTCTTCCTCTTCTGTATAGCTATAAAAAGGATGTGTTGCAGGCAGGAGCGGGTGGAGACTTGCCTGTCTCTGTAGCATCTGCTGGAAGGGCTGCAGCATATGACAAATGAACTCAGGCGACATAATTTTCTGTTGAAGTGGTTCTTTGGTCCAGCATATTTGCTGCTGCTGCGCATGCAATGCAAACCACTTAACCTAAGAATAAATGCAAAGATAAACAGGAATCGGTTTGTCATAAAATCTTATGAAATCTTTCCGACATACATCTCAGATGTATGCAGGCGTTCCAGGTGCAGCTCTGATCATTTTAGTTTTCATGCAGGCAAAGTGAAGTAATTATGGGTGTGTGGCACTATTTGGTGAAGGGGAAGAAAACAGGCACCTGCTGGTCTTCATTAAAACTGAGGTCATTGCCTCTGGCTTATAGGAAGGAAAGCAAGCAAGCTTGTCCTTTCTGGGCAGAAAATGCAAGGTGAATGATTTGAAGCAGATAGAGCTTTGCCTGTGGGCAGGGTGTGAGAAGAAGATTTCCTTCAACAATCCTCAAATTTGTCCTGATGTTTATCTGATAAAAACACTAGTAATAAATAGTGGTGTTATGCAGCATTGAAATCTGACAGAGCACCTAACTACTAACTTTGAAAATGGTTTTGGAATTTATTTTCCACACTTTTTCAGCTGTACAATCTGACTTCTTAGATGCTCGTGGATACTAGAACTGGGCAAAAAATTACAAAAAATATGCTAGATAATGAACCAGACTCAGTTTTTCTGATAACAGATTACATGCAGATGCATAAGTTTCCATTCGCAAACAAACCCCAACAGCGAGGACTTAAAGCCATTTGCCGACTGTGTTATCAGTGCGTTTTATCGCTTTTATTGAACTTTATGGCGTGAGCTGTCCGGGGTTTTGCAATGATGAGCACTTTGGCTCTGGAGCTCTGTGCTATTGGATTTGCCCAGAAGTAAATGGGAACAGTGACAGTTTCATTATGACAGAGCTTTTGCCCATTTCCAGTATTACATTACCTTCTGGTTCACTGGATTCAGACCATAGACTGCATATAAAAGGAAATGCCTCAAACCTGTATGTACGGAAAGGGGGCTACTCATATGGAAGTTTATGAGAAAATTACCCTACTTTTCATTTGATTTATGACCTCAGCAAACACTTAGCTGATGAGGATGTGGACTTATTTGCTCGATTCAAGGGTTGTTCAATAAGAAATAATTTTCATTTCATAAATCTTGGTCCCGCTTAGAACGAATGAGATGATAAAGTGGGGTGGAATTAGGGTGTGTATGAGTGTGCAGGCTTATCAATCTATATACTTCAATAAGCATGGAGTTACAGAACAAGTTACATTAAGTTAGTTTTCAGTCATTTCACTCTTTGGCCCAGAATTAAAAATGTATAGAATATATATTTTAATATGATTCCTCTTGAAGAGGTTGAGGGTCATATAGATGTAGACTGATTGCAACTTTTTTTTTCTTCAGGCTGAGGACAAATGCGGCATTGGGTGATTAAATCCAGGCCCTACGCTTAGACGCTTCTGGGGCGGATTTTCCGAGAGCGAGGGACTTGGCGCCGGGGATCCTGTGTATTTTCCACCCCGATCTCTGCTTGGCAGAGGCCTAAATAATAAAGCTCTTTTTACTGAACGGCCCGGGGTTCCCTGTGTACAAACACAAGTCCCCCCCACCCCCTTGTCTATGCTGTTTTAACATGACCTGCTGCCACAGGGGTTTACCTTACACCCCACTAAGCCCCTGTCCTGCAGTTGTCTGAAAGCCAACCCCCACTCTGTCCTTGATTTTCTAACTCTCTGTCTCACACACACACACACACACACTGAGGTCAAGCCATTTTGGTCTCGAGGTAATTTTACTTGGACCACGGCTCTCAATCCTGGGCTTGATCAGGGGAAGCAGCAAACAACCTAACCATCTAAACCAAATCTCAGGGGTGAAAGAAAGTATGGGAAAACCTCCAAAAGTGAAAAAGTGAAGGTACATTACACCCATATACCTCTCTGCAGGTCAGTATTTCACATATGGTTTTTTGTTTGACTGTTATTTTTAATTGCATCATGGAGCGCAGTCGAGTCCAGCACTATCACGGAAACGGAGCAAGCAGTGATGAAACGCCCATTCATGCGGCCATGCGTGTGTGTTTATTTAACTACTGTGCAGGTTAATCTGGATCCTCAAAGCCTGGTGCTGTGCATTGGTGCCAAGGCTCACAAACCTTGCACACTCTAATCAGGCTGCCAGCTTTGAAACCTGACGCGCCAGAGCAAAGTTATGACCCAGGCCTCTTAGAAGAAACTTTAAAGGTAAATCAAAGAGTGTTTTCTGCAAGCTGTTGCATGAATACCCCACTTGTCAAAAAATGTGTGCTTTACAGTAAAAAAAAAAAAAAAAGTTCCATGTGTCCAACGAGACTCTTTGCCCTTACAATGTGTCAGTGACAGGATTTGGTAGGACCTTCGCTTCTACATGCCCACAAACATAAAGCATTTAACGGAGACCCAGTCTGCAAACGACTGTGCAGGCGGAGGAGTGAGCTCTAAAAGCCAAAACAGTAGCTTAGTAGTGGAGGAAAATTAAGTGATTTTTCCATTTTTATATTCACTGAGCAATTTCTCCCATGAACAATAAAATTAAAACAGCACATAAGCCTCAGGGAATACTGGAAGAAATTAGTCCCCATCTGCAGTAGCTAATCAACACAGCCACAACACACGACGCCCTTTTTTTGCATGACAGGCAAATGCTGGTGTGGCATCCTGAGCTTTTGCACTGTAGTAAATAGCAGACTGCGTGAAAGCCACCATGATGTTATTGAAAAATTGCAGATAATTATAGAGGAGGGATGTTTAATAAGATTGTTTAAATGTTCCAGGTCTACTGGAAAAAATGACAGCTTTGATGAGCACTGTGTGCCCTAAATCGAAGTCATCTTAATCAAAAATAATAATCCGTACCAGTGTGAACACCCTCAGAGAGAGAGTGATGACTTTTGAGCATTTAGTAGTTCAGTAGAAACATATGTACCAGTTTAGTTTAGCAAAAGCAGTTTGTACAATTTTAAAGAGCTTCAAAGTCAATACTTCATATGAACGCCTTTATTCTTCAGTTTAGCCTGAACTCTCTTAGGCAGCTTTTTTGGAATTTCTAAGTAGTCTTCAGGAATAGTTTTCCAGGCTTCTTGAAGGATGTTATCTGCCTTTTGTTCTGCAGTTTGTGATCCTTCAGAGAAAACAAACTGCTTAATCAGATGCTTTCCAGATGTTATTGGTTTGCTTTGTATCAGTTATGACAAGATCTCCAAAACCACTGGCTGAAATGCAGCCCCAAACCGTGGCAGAGCCTCCACCATGTTTTACAGATGGCTTTGTACACTCACTGTTGTACATGACCTTCTCCATGTGTGCTGTCCTTGGCTCATATTGGGATGGCTGGCTACTGCTACTCCCAGGACCCCAAGCCCCAACAGCCAAGGTCTGCTGCAGCATAACTAAGGGAGGGTTCAGGGTCACCTGATCCTAACTATAAGCTTTATCAAAAAGTAAAGTTTTAAGCCCAATCTTAAGAGTGCAGAAGGTATCAGTCTCCTGAGTCCAAACTGGGAATTCAAATTGTTAACTGTTTGCACAGAAGAGGGGCCTGAAATCTGAAGGCTCTGCCTCCCATTCTTTTAAATATCCCAGGAACCAGGATGATGTGGTACTGTGAGGTCTTTAAGATAAGATGTGGCCTGATTATTCAAGGCCTTGTATGTAAGGAGAAGGATTTTAAAACTGATTTTGGATTTAATAGTGGGCCAATGAAGAAAAGCCAGTATGGGAAAAATATGCTCTGTCTTTCTAGTCCCTGTCAGTACTCTTAGTACTCCTGGATCAGCTGAACACTTTTCAGGGAAGTTTTTAGAACAGCCTGATAATAATGAATTACAATATTCCAGCCTAGAATTAATAAATGCATGAACTATTTTTTCAGCACAATGCAAAGACAGGATGTTCCTAATTTTAGAGATACTGTGTACAAATTAGAAAGCAGTCCTACATATTTGTTTCATATGTGCATTGAAGGACATATCTTGGTCAAAATATCTCCAGGATTCCTCATAATGTAACTGGAGGCCAAGGCAATGTCATCCCGAGTGTCTGGTTAGACACTGTTTTTAAGATTTGCAGTGCTGAGTACAATAAATACAGTTGTATCTGAATTAAGAAGCAAGAAATTAGCGATAATCCAGATTTCTGTCTTTAAGACATTCCG
Source organism: Apistogramma diplotaenia (assembly GCA_015052665.1). Classification (NCBI taxonomy): domain Eukaryota; kingdom Metazoa; phylum Chordata; class Actinopteri; order Cichliformes; family Cichlidae; genus Apistogramma; species Apistogramma diplotaenia. The sequence continues at coordinate 18,341 of VOQJ01002391.1, forward strand.
GCAGTTTACCTAGTTGATGTGTGTCATCTGGCTTAACAGATAGATAAAGCTGGATATCATCTGCATAGTAATGAAAATGTATGCCATGCCTTCTAATAATACTGCCTAAGGAAAGCATGTATAATGTAAATAGAACTTGTCCTAGCATAGAACCTTGTGGAACTCCAGAATTAATCTTCCTTGTATTTATGGAGTGTTAATTAGAAGACTCCCTATTTCCCTTTTATCTCTTCTTTATCTTTATTTTTCTTCTTTCTTTTTCTCTGTCACTTTCTCTCTGGCATTAATCTCTGTAATTAAATTTATGGTCAAATGAATTGAACTAAATAGTAAATGTAGATTCAACCAAAGAAATGGGAATAAATGACATTATTTTGTTACATGAAGCTAGCAACAATTTAAAACTGGTTCTTTGCAAAGTTGCCTGCTATGTGTTGAAACTAGGGCTGCAACTAACAATTATTTTGGTAGTCAACTAATCTATTAATTCTTTTATCGATTAGTCGATTAGTCACGATTATTTCAATCTTACATCACCTGTTTTTCACATTGTGACCATCACAATAAATATCAATTAAACAATGTATATTAAAGTGAATGCAATTATTATTTTTAAATGAAAATAAATTCAACTTTATATTTGTTTCCTGTGAAATGCTCCCAAACCTTTGACAGTCAGTTTCAATGTTCTTTCATTTCCTCCACCCTCCTCTCTGCTCCAGCATTGCTATAATGTTCATAGCACAGACATTTATAGCTAGACGTCCTATAAAGCAGGTCGGCCTGTTGCTCTGACACATCAGTGCTTCCACCATACTGGATGTGGCAGATCTGCACTGTAAACTAATACAAGTAAATGAACTAAACTCCATAAAGCAGCTTCCTGCAAAGTTCTTGAAGTTAA
>VOQJ01002405.1:7136-21887 GCA_015052665.1 Apistogramma diplotaenia
ATATCGTGCGGTGACGCTTTGATCGAATACAGCATCCGATCAAAGCGTCACCGCACGATATTTACACGCAGCAGAGAAAGACGACAATTCAGACCAATGACACACACACACACACACACACACTCTTCAGACTATATAGTCATAGGAATCCAAGCCACCCTTCCCCCAGCCGCCTCAAATGAAGTCAAGGGACATTTGTGACAGTCTATACTGGGAGAAGCTTCAGTAATGTCGTAATGTTCATGGTTGGACTGATGTCATAGACCAGAAAATCAAGTGACATCAATGGCTTGCAAATGATTAAGGAAGACATGTGGAAAATTCATTTTTGTATTAAATATGAAGCCGTATGAGTGGATATATCTGCACACTTGCAGTGCCTCTGGTTCATATTAGGATATGGGTACTTTGTTGAGCGTTTTCATTGACATTGACTGTTGTGAGTTGTTGCGCATGACGTTGACATTCCATTGGAGGAAGGAGGATCTTGTAGTAACACCAGTGCACGTGTGCGCTTAATTGAATCAAGAGACAGTCGGCCTGCCGGAGTTCAAAGGCATAATACGAGAAGCAGATGCTGTTTGTGGTTACGGATAATTCAATTACGTTGGTGTTGTTGGCCTGACAGTCCATCGAGGCTATTGTAAGAGAGCAGAGGCCATCTCATGTTACCTTTCAGGGGCGGCGCACTACAGATGATGCTGGCCCTCTGGGGGCTGACTTCCACAGATCAATGATATTGAACGTACATAACTTACACCGACATTGAAGACACAGTTGATACATGTTCTGTCATTCAAGGGAAAAGCTCAGCGTTCAATAGCACGTCACGGCTGGATGTAAAATATACCTTAAACTCATGAAAATTTCAACACTACGGCCTTTCAAACATCAGCCGTGCCACTGCTCCATACACTCCGAGTCCAGCGGGCGAAAGATTTATGCCTGCTGGCCTCTGCGACTATGTGCCATCATTCAAAAAGGTTTTGCTTCAGATCAAATCAACACAGAGGTGTCACAGATATTTCAATCGTGACAGCTCTGTTTATTGGAGGGCATAAAGGTGACACACCAGACGGGATTTGCAGAGGGTGGGGGCGGTCTATTCTCAGCAGCCATCCTCTGTGAATCACAGCACAGACATAGAAGCGAGAAGGCAACAAATTTCTTCGGTCGCAATATCAGTAATCACTCAAGAACGTATACTCAACTTCAGATATGCTCCTTTCATTTGTTGTAAATTAAATGCATTTTGGTTTTTGTGCACGAAATGAACAATATCAAAAAACTGTACGCAGTAAATAAATGCACAAACCTTCAAAAGATGACTTTCTAATAAAGATAACTGCTGGATGCAGCCCTGAGTGAAGCCAGAACGTGGAAAGAAATTCTCAGCACTGCACATTCTTGCACCTGTATTAGCTCTTGCATGGATGACGATGGTAATGTTGAAGTGAATGTATTTGTTTCTTATTAATAACATTGTTTAAAGCCCTAAAGACTACCACACTGATGGAGTTCAGGCTCTCCGGTGCTTATAGAATAAAGCAGTCAGCCCAAATGTTTGAAGACACAAACTACCAACTACCACAGATTTGTGTTCTTCTTCGTATTATTATTATTAATAATAATAATGACTCTTAATTCTAACAGTCTAGGCCATGCAAAATGGAGCCTCACAAAGTTTGAGAAGGTTTAGGAGTTGAGAACTCCAGGGAGACTATGAATAGCTTGTTTCTATGGACAAACTTAGCCCAGCTTCCATCAACAGGAGCCTCCGGTTTGTCACATTACTTCTAAAAGCATCTTTACAGTTCATGCAGACTGGATTCAGTTAGACGTGCATGCGAGCGACGCTCCATACATTTCAATTATGTGGGCGAACGGTGCATAAAATCAGCCAGCGGGGAGTTTAAAAGTGAAATGGAAGCGTAAAGAGAAAGTCTGAGCTCACTTACAGTAAAAAGCTGCGATGTGAATATGAAAGAAAGGATAAGTCCACAGATCGAAGTAGTCAGAGTGCCCATTTTCCACCAACCCAGCGCAGGCTGTGAATGCTGGGGGAAAAACGAGGTACTTCACGCCTCCTGGCCACAGGAACGGTGCACCTTTTTCAGACTTTTCTTCTCTGGGTTGAAACCCGAGTGCTCCTCTGCGTCCCACACCCGGTGGGAGTTCATCAACAGGTAAAAAAGGAGCCCTTCTCGTGCTCTTTTTTCCCCACCTCTTTTCTTTTCTGTCTCTTCTTCGCGGGTGGGGTAAAAAAAAAAAAAAGATCGACACTACGGGGCTTCTTCTCCCGTGCACTCCGAAACTTGGGACTTGTGGTGGGCTGAATGCAGTCTTGCAAAGTCAATGGGAAGTCCTGTGCGGAGAGTGCGCTGCCGAAAAGTAAAAGGCGGAATGGAATTCAGGGAGTGCGCAAAGGGAACGCAACTAATCCCAGCGCGGGGAGACGTCACCTAGAATAAAGTGCTGGTGGCGGAGGACGCTTTTAAATCTTTACTCGACCAAAAGTAGCAGAGCACCACTGTTCATTATCCTGCAAGTAAAAACCCAGAGGTATTCTCATCTTTATGTAAGAGGGCACAAGTCAGTTTACTTACAAAAGAACGCATTCGAGGCAATGGCAGAGTGACAGACTTTGCATATACATTACTTAAGTGTTATTTTTGATGCGTAATTGGAAAGTTGGGTTAAAATGTAAACCATATTTTATAAAGCAGTCATATAAAATAACTGTCAAAAGACAAGGAGTATAAGGATAAAGTATCCTGAAAATTTTTAATGATAAAGTACTTGAAGACTAAATACTGACTAAATATATGAGCCGGAGTGTAACAGTCGAGATGATTAGCCAGTATGACCCTATTTTATGGGACTCCATATCTCACATCGGTTATAATATTAAGTTTAGTTTGTTTTTAAACAAAGTCCCAACTGAATTGTTCTGAATTAAGTAACAGGTCTCAGGAGGCAACACCTAACCCTAAGAAATCATTATCTCCTGGCTGATTTAACCCGCCACATGCACTTTTCATGCCTCCAGGACACGTTTTTTCCTCTTATGAGCGGCATAAACATAGCAGATTCCACTCATTCAGTTTTTACTGAAAAATAATGAAAAGATTTTTAGTCATCAGAAGATCACGATTGCTTTGATTTGGTTGAAAACAGAAGTTGCTGTTGCAAAGTTTATGAAAATATGTCGCCTCAGCTCAGCGCAGTATATTTGAGCTTTTATTGCCCTCTGCTGGAGGTATGGAGCGCTGCACACTGACCTCAGTGCAGAGCATGCAAATAAACGTAAGAATCATATAACAAAAACAACCATTTAACTGCCCCATGTTGCTGCGCCATTGGAGACGCGTCCTAAATATAAGCCTGATTGTCAGGACTGGAGTCAGTAGCTGTTTGAAGGACTGGATGTTTGCATCCAACCATGTAAAACAGTGATACTCTATCGCTCAGAGGTTAGAGAGGACAGCTGTTGCCAATTAAAAGCTAAACCCCGAATAGAGACACAGATGAGCTGCTCTCATTTGCTCATCAAAATAGACTAAAAGTGGATGAACAGAATGGGCTTATCAGGTTTGTTTGGCATCCAGCGAATGTGACACCGCTGAGCAGCCTTCTACTTCTACACCCAGTTTTTAATAGTCCAATTATATTTTTAAAAAAACAGCAGTGCTCAAAAAAACATGTGCCTCATTGTGTAATATCAAAAAGATGCCAAAAGAAAACAAAACAAGATGTGGACGGATGGGCTAGCAGTGCCTAATCACAGGTTTGGGACACATGCAAGGATGACAGGACACAAGACACAAGTGTTACAAGAGAAAATTATTAGATAACAATGATGTAAGTTATTACAAACTTTACTTATTCTAATACACCACAAAAGACCACTGTAATATAAACTATATCACTGAGCACAAATGACGCGCAAACTGCTGCAGTTATTCCCAGAGCAGGAATTTGTACCAGTGCGCTTCAGAGCCCTCTTGACTCTTGGATACAAGAGGGAGCTTATTTCTGGGTCTGACTGGTCTGACTGTGAATGCTTATGGGAGGCATCTCACTGACCACAGGGGTGCGATTTAGGGACTCCTCCCTTGCCTCCAGTCAGCAGAAAAGTTCTGGAAACCTCGTGCAAAACAAGTTTAGTAAAAAAAAAAATGTCTTAACCTATTATTAAAGGCCCTAAAGTCAAGCTAACCTTCAACAAACTGTGGATAGGATTGTTTTCAGCTTCATGCCTGTGTTGGAAGCACCGACCAAGTCCTCTGCAATTTACAGACATCATCTGTTGGTGGCTGAAGATCAATAAGCTGCACTGTTGCTTCACTAATCTGTTTATGAAGCATATAATGCCAACAAAATATGCAGGTTATGTGTAATGTCATGCCTATTTATTACGTTTTGTGTCTGACTCTTTAAAATGTGAAACACAGGAGTGTTGTTTGTTACTGTAATACAGTGAAGCTGGACCGTGCAGCTGCACAAAGCTGCTGCCAAAGACCAGCAGAGGATATGAAATGATTCCCCTCTCAGCGTGGGCCAGCATCCCCGGAGCCCGATGCAGATGAAGTTATACTGAAAGAAATCCGAGGACGCGCAGGAGTCTCTTCCCCTTCTTCTTCATTTAACACTGATATGCAGGTCGTGTCCTTCCCTGCCATCTTCCTCATTTTCTCCACCATAACTCCAAAATATCCAGTTTTGTTTACAAGTAAGTGCTTTTGACACAAATGGTGTGGAATAAGAATCAGTTCAGAGATACTTTGCAGGTTACAAGGTGATTATCTGCATGTAAAAAGCTGCATGTGACCAAGATACATGTGTAAATAATTTGCAGAAGAAATTCGAACCAGGCAACTGTTTACAAAGGCCTTTTAACCTGTAAACTCAGAATAACTGATGCCCAAATATAAGCTTTTGATATTTTCTCCAAGACGTAATCAAAGGTCACTCACCATAAGCTCAACTGAATGTCTCGTCTGTAATACCTATTTCTAATACAGTCAGTGAGGCTTTAGGAAGACATACAGAGCAAGTGAAAACTATCTGTGGCTATGATTTCATAGGAAAGTGTGATCTTCTGCCAAAATAAACAGAGCTGCATGAATACACTGCAGAAACAACCTAAAACACCAGCAAGAACGAGGTCGGACAGCTTCAGCCGCGTTCAGCTGCTGTTTGTGGGTCTTTCTGCCCTCAGAAGTTCGGGCGTAAGTTCAATAAGGAAGGTCTGCGATCTCTCATCTGCCTGGTTTCCCAGGTGTTTGGCTGCTTCATCATCTCCACTCTGCCATGCTGTCAAACTCTAGCGGACATAATTTCTTCCAGTCCAATCATCTTTCTGCCTTCTTTGAGCCAATCAGTTTCCACTAAGAGTATGTTAAATATCACTGCTCATCTGTCATTCTCCCGTTCGGACTGATTTGTGCAAACCCACCTCTTCCCCATCTCCACCACCCAGGTTCTCAGAGCTCCTTCGAAGACTTTGATCTTTTGGAAAAACAATCTTTGTCCTCACCGCCACTCCAGGGGGTCCTGCCTTATTTCCTCTCCACTGGGATTCCATTCTGGAGCCTAAACAATAGCTAATTGAATTCCACATCAATAAATCAAGTTCATTTCCTCTTAATGAATTCTTATTGAACTGAAAAGCATTATCTACTGGATTGAGAAAAATGTCTCATTTTTGTTATAACCACAGCCTGTCTAAACACAAAAGGCCTTTGTTTAAAGGAGTGTTCCAGCAATTTATTACTAAATCGAATACAATTGTATTATTGCTCCATAAAGCAATAATGCAATTGTTATCGGCAGCTTGCTATTGCAAACTCAGCTATAGCTGAGCAGAGGTTGAGATAACTGAAGTTTATTCCATAATATGGATCAACTCCAAACTCCCTAAAACATTAGCCCGCACTGAGATAACAGAGTTAAAAATTTCCTCCAGAATGAAATAATGCAGAATGCAATAATTCAGACACTGTGCAGTAAATTTTAAGTGCTTCTTAAAAAGCTGCTGAAGCATTAAGTTATGCATCGTGGACTGATCTGAGGAGGAACTAAAGTGTACCCAAGTCCAATAAGACTGTGTAGGTTCGCAAACACAAGTGGCAGATTGTACAGAAAACATCTTTAATGAATTTACAAAACAAAAACTGGCTGCACAAGATTTCATTTGGATTTTGTCTAATCCACACAGGGTCATCATCTGCAGCGACAGTATATCCAGCCTGTAGAACAAACATTTATTATTATGCCAACACATTTTTTAAATGAACTTGTGAAACTAGTTTTATAATAAAGTATATGATTGCTGTTGACAGACCTAACAAATGTAATATCTGAAATCAAACTCATCAATGCTTGAAGAATAACCTGTAATCAGAACCCATCCACAGAGGTTTACATGTCAACACAATTATACAGAATATATAAAAAGGCTGTTAAGAGATTCACATTTTTCCCCAGACATGCACATCACTTCTCACCACCTTAAGATTTAGGTGAAAAAGCATATTTTTATCAACAAAATTAATTGAATCATCTGTGCAGGTGCCTGGAAGCTCTGAGGTGCTGCACCATCCTCAGGACGTCCAGAAAGGTTAAGTAGCTTGACCAGGTTACAAGAGGTGGTTTAACAGGTTTGGTTACTTAGTCCTAAATGTGTCCAACCATCTTTATAGAAAGAGAAGCTGTATAATTGTTCTGATAAACACAATAAATGTTGATTCAGTTGTGGTTTTGCAGAGAAGCATAAATATGTATATATTTTAATGACTGATAACCTCAGATTAGAACGATAGTATGTGTGGCATTTAAATAATGTTCAGCTTGCACTAAGGGGCCCAAAGTGTGCCAAGAGAATATCCCCACATCATTACACCACTACCACCAGCCCAAAGCATATAAAGGCAGGGTGGATCTATGATCCATTTGGGTTCAGCAAATTCAGAACCTACGATTCAAATACTTTTCCAGTCTGTTGTTCAATCTTGGTGGGATCAGGGATGAGCTCGTCTGGGAGCCACATTTATACCACGTTCAAAGTTCAAAGTCGCTTAATTTGTCATTCTGAGCTCCTCAGCAGGTCAAACTCACCCCGTCTACACTGGCTGATTAGATCTGTGGTAACGAGCAGTTGAACACGGGTACTTAATAAAGCTGCCAGTGAACAAACATTGAAAAGCAGGACACATGAATGAGTCAGCGGTTTTCAGAGGGTGAATGCTGAAACCGTTTAACATTTTTCTAAAAAAAAAAGGCTAAACTTGACACAAGAACTTCCTACAAATGTTTAGAGTAAAAGCCTCGTTAAGATATGAAGTACGTCTGTGTAGTATGATGCGGGAGTGCTTTTAATTTAAAGCAGATGCAGGAAATCTTGAGTTTGTAGGATAAAACGTACTAAGACTGGATTATTTCAACAGTAATTATTTAAATCAGACAGAAGATAGATCAGGCCTCTTGTCTTTAGCAACCAGGTAAACAAACCCTGTTGTCAGGGTCTTAACGTAGGCTGATTAAAAAGTGTTTACTTGATTTTGTCTCTTACTGTGTCCTCAGTACTGATCAGTAGTATTTAATTTTAGGGAGAACACACAGCATTTCAAAGAGAAGGTTGGCCCCAGTCAAGGCAGTGTTTCCTGTTGACAGAGAGGGGGGGGGGGCAACAAACAAGGGCATGAGTTTGGGGGTGGGGGGGGCACCACGGAATTTTACAAGAAATTAAATGTCAAAGAGCACCTGTGGTGTCATAGGGTGGAGACACTTCCACTAGGTCACAGCCAACAAGGTTCAGACCACGACACCCCCGAATGATCTCCACTCCCTAAATTCAAGTCAAGATAACAAAAAGCATTAAAATTCACACATCAGAAAAAAACTATGGTGGTGTATGTACTGCTAGAGCAACATGTGAGGTGTTTTTAGCGCCTTGTTTACCTGTATGGGAGTGAGCCCTGCGATCTCAGGTGTGCCTGTTCCAGGCGCAAAGCCGGGGTCAAGAGCATCAATGTCAAAACTGAGGTACACCGGGCCTTTGCCCATCTGATTCTTCACCTCAGCCATTAGAGGTGCAAGAGATTTGAACCAGCACTCTTCTGCCTGCACCACCCGGAAGCCCTGGAGGAGGGGAGATAACATCACACACACACACTCTGTGTGTTTCCCTCTTCTTCAATATATGTTTATTACGTTCGTCATTTTCAAGGTATTCCGGTGACCACTGGGCTTTTCCTTTAACAGAAGTCTGCCTACAAATATGTCCACGTCTGGTACACTTCAGTGACTGATAATGCTGAGATATTTGTGATCTGAAATTTATTTTCAGATTGAAACAAAATTAATGAAGCTTTAAGAATGTTCTGGATTTGTCAGAGGCATTTCCCTACTGAGAATAGAGTCTACTGTCCACAGATGATATGGTACTCTTGCAGAGTACCTGTGCCCGACTCCACTGATACGAGTCGGCAGAGTAGCTGGTACCCCGAAGGCCGATCTGGACCACTCTCTTGCAGTCCAGCAGCCCTTCCTCCACGCATCGTCTGAACGGAGTCCCGTGGCCTATTTTCTCCCCCAGTACCACATCGCTGACGTCAGCGTGAGCATCCACATGGATCAAACCCACGGGGCCATGTCTAACAAGTCATCACAGGAACAAGGATGCAGGGGAGAAAATGGTTAAGAGGAAGTTCTTGTTTTTCATTGGCATGCATATATTAACAAAGGACCCTTCCTGCATTCTCAGGAAAACATTCGGGGAGCATTGCAAAGTCTGAGAATCCAGTGCAATAATACATAACTCGAGGGACACTATTTTGCACTATTTCAATTATTAGAAGAAACACAAGATGACTGTATAATACAAGAAAACTGTCCCAACAGTGAAAGCATGGGGGTGGAAACATCATACTTCAGGTTGCTTTTCTGCACAGGGGCTGCACCGTATTGAAGGGAGGATGTACGGGGTCATGTATCATGACATTTTGGCCAACAACCTTCCCTCAGTAAGAGCAGTGAAGATGAGTCATGACTGGGTGTTACTCCCCCGACCCCTACACCACACGCAGAGGTAACACTGGGTCTTCCAGCGTGACAATGAGCCAAAACACACAACCAGGGCAACTAAGGAGTGTAAGAAGCATTTTAAGGTCCTGGAGTGGCCCAGCCAGCCTCCAGACCTGAACCCAATAGAAAATCTCTGGTGGGAGCTAAAGCTCAATGTTGCCTAGCAACAGCCCAGAAACCTGAAAGATCTGTATGGAGGAGTGGGCCACAATCCTTGCTGCAGTGTGTGCAAACCTGGTCAAGAACTGCAGGAAGCATCTGACCTCTGTAACTGCAAACAAAGATTTATGGACCAAATATTAACTTCTGTTCTTCTATTGTTTCAAATGCTTATTTCATGCAATAAAAAGACAAATTTATTTAAAAATCATACAATTAGATTTTTTTTTTAGATTCTGTTTTTCACCTGCAGACCTCTCCATTCTTTGTAGGTGGGAAAACTTGCAAAATTGGCAGCATATCAAATACTTTTTTTCTCCACTGTATAGATCAGATACAGTTCCTAGGAATAAAGCATACTTACTTCTCAGCGACAGCTTGCAGAATTGGATAAGCAATTGTGTGATCACCACCTGCAGACAAAATCTGCCTTAAAATCAAACCTTTGATCAAGTCTTCTCTAGTTTATATAGGGCCATTTAAATAGATAATTGAACAGATATTGCAACACTTTTATTGATTTATTAGCAAACATTTACTGAGCCATCCAGGGCTACTTGTGCAACTCTAACAAAAATCATGCCAACAGGGGAACTTGTAGGTTTCTCATCTCCCTGGAGACCATTTTCCTCCAGTCACACTCACCCATAGTTAGTGGGATGCAGCCAGTGGCAATGATCTTTCTGTAGGCCTCCCTGATGCGTTTGCAAGTGTCTTTCAGGTCATACACATTAACATTCACATCCCCAATATCAGCAACCATCAGTGACTCATAAGGTGCTGCATTTGTGCCGCAGTTGTAGGCTCTCAGCATAGCAGACTCAACTCTGATCTGCCGTGGCCCAAACCTGTGAAGTGGGTTGACAGGTGCAATTATAAAAGTACCGGGACTACTGCTTGGATTTTGCAGTATTTAACTGCGCTTTTTTTGCAGTTTATATGGCTCTTGAATTGCATTTACATGAAAATGTGATTGAGCTAAAGCCAAATTCATGTCATGAAAATAGTGCTTACACAATAAGGCATCAGATGATCAAAATGAATTTGAAACCTTTGTACTTTCCCTTGAGTTGCGCACTTTGCTGTTTACTTATTAATTCTTCACACGCTGTTATTACACAACGAGAATGGATACGAATAAAGTATTCAGTTTAATAACTATACTTAAGTAAACTTTATATTTCAAACCCTGAAAGTCGTAGCTTTGCTGTGCATGCATACAATCATAAGACAATCATAAGCACCTTGCTCCAGGTCGGTTTGAGGTGCCCGTGTCAATCGGGACGCCAATAAACGCTGCATCGAGCCCGTCCGCGGTCTCCTGGTAAGGTAGTTTAACCATGGTGGGGATCCCAGACACTCTGGCAACAAAGTCGGCGCTCGGTGGTACATTGTAGCGTTTCCCTGAGTACCGTCTGTTTGGATTTATGCAAAGGCCTCGTCCGGCGCTGCAAAGAGCCAAAGTTTGTCGCGGCTGCAAGGCGAAGAAGTCCGCTGCTGCAGCGGTGAAGGCACGAGCTAAAGGCATGTTTCTCCAAACTGAAAACATGCTTGCTAACTTTAGCGAAAGGCGGAGTAGTGTCAGCTGGCTTCAAATAACTTCTGCTACTTCAGTGTTTTACTGTAAGCTCGTAATACCGAGAACCATAGCGGTGAAAAAGTATACTACAACAATCTTTGCCTTAATAATTTGCGCTGTATGCACTGTTACTTTGGATCCACCACTTTATTGTATCATACAGGTTAAACAACACACGTCATGTCAGGCGATGGATTAACTAATTACTTTTCTTTCTGGTGTTAAGAATTACAGCATCGTTCTGAGCCGTGAAGGCAGCACCGACTCTGCAAATCAGTAATTGATGGAGTGGGTGGGAGGCGCAGCTGTGACCCTGCGCCAGGAGGACAAGAACAAGATTTACCCATAAACTAGGAAGAATACAAACAAACGAGTTTTATGGTGTGGGTGTGTTTTTCAAATATGTTGCGCAGATATTGCCTTACAAATAATTTAAGATGAACAAAAAAATTGAAATTTTTTGCTTATGACTTAATTTTAAAGTAAAAATATAGACGTTTGTCGTGAACAAAAATTACAGCGTCAAAGCTGTGATGTATATAAAATTTAAACTGCCAGTGTTAACAGAGCTGAATTTGTACGCTGGCTAATTATCAGCTCCTTTTCCTGGGGGAAATTGGCTTTCTAGGTCAGTAAAACCGTTTTCAGTTTCACTTCACTTTACTGACTTAATCAAGCAAGGCAAACACCCTCTTTTGCAATATAAAAAAATCAAATGTGCAGGCTTCTTCACTCCTTCCACCAGGTTTTATGAAAATTGGCTCTTTTTGCACAGCCCTGCTAACAGATGGATAACAAACTTGACTCTTGCCTTGGCAGAGGAGGAGGAATTAGGTCCCCAGAGCTTGTTATCTCACACTGGGGGTTCTCAATGAGAAACAATTATTGCTCCAGACAGAGAAGGGTATTCAGTCTGTGCACTTCACCTGTCCTCCTCCAGAGGCAGAGTGAAGCGCGTCATCAGAGCAGATTCAAATGCCTCAAATGCAGACACTCTTGACTTGTCACTTAACAGGCAATCATGGTAAACATGACTTTAATTTTTATTTCTTACATTTCAATTAATTTGTCATTCTCATATATAACAGTATGTACAGAAATATCACTATATAATGCACTTATATGACATAATATGCTTATGCCATTGCATTATGTATAACATCACTAAACATAAGCAACCATATGTAAAACATAATGCAAGCAATGCAACATTGCTGAGCAGTAGGTATGGCTTTAATACTGTTCAATGATGAGTCAATAAGGTTGCAGCCCTCTAAAGGTAGTTTAGATTGATTTATTAGCGAGATCCCAGAATGGAGATCCCAGACACTCTGGCAACAAACTTGGCACTTAGTGGTACATTGTAGCGTTTCTTTGAGCACCATCTGTTTGGATTCATGCAAAGGCCTCGTGCATCGCTGCAAAGAGCCAAAGTTTGTCGTGGCTGCAAGGCGAAGAACTCAGCTGCTGCTTAAAGACAAGTTTCTCCAAACTGAAAACATGCTCGCTAACTTTAGCTTGAAGTGGAGAAGTGTCATCTGGGGTTAAAAGGACTTCTGTTAAGCTCACAAGGTTGTGTTCTACACCGAGCAGCGTAATGAAAAAAAAAGTGTACCAGAAAAATAGTTATTGTCTTATTAATTTCCACTGTACACGCACTGTTACACTGGACACACTGCTTTATTATATCACACAGGTTAAACAATGCACATGTTAGGTGATGGATGAACTACTTACTTTTCTTACTGATTCTATACATTTTATGTCCAGGATTAGTGGTTCTGACACTCACTAGTCCTCGGCCTCCTTCCTTCTACTTAGTGTACAGCAGGGATCCCAAAATTCCTGGCAGCGCCCCTGCTTGCCAGGGTGGACTAGACAAGTGAATACACTTGCAATAAATAAATAAATCACCACCATCTTCACTCCTTCCACTAGGTTTTATAAAAAATCGGCTTTTTTTGCACAGCCCTGCTAACAGACGGATAACAAGCTCTACTCTTGCCTTGGCGGAGGAGGAACTAGATCCTGAGAGCTCGTTATCTCACGTTGGGGGTTCAATGAGAAACAATTACTGCGCCAGACGGAGGTTTTTTAGACTGCGCACTTCACCTGTCCTCCTCAAGAGGCAGAGTGAAGCGCGTCATCACAGCAGCTTCAGACACCGAGCACCTCAGACGCAGACGCCCCTGACTTGTCTCATTACATTGCATAATATCGACAAGCAATTATGGTAAGCGCTTTAATTTTTTTTGGATTTCTTACATTTCAATGACGTATTTGTCGTCTTTTATGTCTAACACGTTGAAATTTAAAGGTGCAATTTTTTTTTTGTCTACAACGTCGCTTATTGGCTTCCAGAATTCTGCAGCTTACCTTGACCTTAAATCGTTTAAATTGTGCATATAAATACTGTAAAATATCTTCAGTTCGTTAGGTTTGCAATTTAATGGCGTGAGGCATTCCTGCGCTGCACGATCCTGATCCTCTTCCTACACCAACTCTTGTAAATCAGCTTAAGCTGCCTTTGCATTCCTATTGGTTCCCTTATCGCTTTCCGATCTTATTTTAGCCACATTTATATAAATGTATGTTATATAAATTCACTGTTCTCTCTCTCTCTATATATAAATATATAATTCACATAACAGCTACAGCCACTGTGTTTGTGTTACATAAATCTGTGGCATCCAGAATATCCTCATTTATATTCTTAAATTATACAATAAAATCAAGTACAGTACAAATTGTCTTACACAAAGCCTCGGTGGAAGATCTGAATGTGCCTTTTTAAAGAGACAGCACACTGCAACATGTCTGACCTAGATAATCCCCTCTCTCCACAGTAATCCTGCACACTATTTTATGTCGCAGTACAAAATGCATGGGCCTCTCCTCTGTAAAAAAAAAAAATGGCTGACTGAACCTCAGTCAGGGATGTTAGAATACAAAACAAAAGGTTCTCATGGGAGGTAGGGAAAATAAAGGCAAATTAAAACAGTGGGTGTTTTATTTGTTACACTGGCAAATGCTTTTTATCCTTCCTTTTCTTTTAAAAATACTTGCCTTCAGCAAGTACAGGATTCATCTTTGTTTTTAAATCCAAATCTTCTTTCTCCTTCCCCTAGCGTGAGTGTATTTCCATCCACGTTGGTCAAGCTGGTGTCCAAATTGGCAATGCCTGCTGGGAGCTTTACTGCCTGGAACATGGGATCCAGCCAGACGGTCAGATGCCCAGTGACAAAGCCATTGGAGGAGGAGATGATTCTTTCAACACCTTCTTCAGTGAGACCGGAGCTGGAAAGCACGTCCCCAGAGCTGTTTTTGTGGACCTGGAGCCCACTGTCATCGGTAAATTCCCAGAAACAGATACATCACAGTTGCCTCTTTATCTAATGTAATCAAGGCCTTAAATAACTTTTTAATGGTTGTGCTTTCATAGATGAGGTGCGCACTGGGACCTACCGCCAGCTGTTCCACCCTGAGCAGCTGATCACTGGAAAGGAGGATGCTGCCAACAACTACGCCCGTGGACACTACACCATCGGCAAAGAGATCATTGACCTGGTCCTGGACAGGATTCGTAAACTGGTGGGTAAATCAGAGCAGCAGAAGTCTAGCTGATGAACTAACTCACGGCTGTGTCTCATCCCTGGCTGTGGTCTCTCCCTCTCTGTCCTCAGGCTGACCAGTGCACCGGTCTTCAGGGCTTCCTGGTGTTCCACAGCTTTGGTGGTGGCACCGGCTCTGGTTTCACCTCCCTGCTGATGGAGCGTCTGTCTGTCGACTACGGCAAGAAGTCCAAGCTGGAGTTCTCCATCTACCCAGCTCCCCAGGTGTCCACTGCTGTGGTGGAGCCCTACAACTCCATCCTGACCACCCACACCACCCTAGAGCACTCCGATTGTGCATTTATGGTTGATAAC
>VOQJ01002406.1:5565-26183 GCA_015052665.1 Apistogramma diplotaenia
TGTAGATGGGGGGGGGAGGGGGGGTATTCTCTCTCTCGGTGTGTGTGTGTGTGTGTGTGTGTGTGTGTGTGTGTGTGTGTGTGTGTGTGTGTGTGTGTGTGTGTGTGTGTGTGTGTGACTCTTCATCATTATATGTATACACTTTTTTACAATGTATATACTTTATACATTCTAGTTATACTTTTATATTCTAGAAAATGAGACTTTCTGCTACATGACACTGAACAGGAGTGGCCCTCCAATCTCACTGTACAGTCTATTCTATTCTATTCTATTCTATTCTATTCTATTCTATTCTATTCTATTCTATTCTGCCTCTCCAAAAGGGAGTGCTTTGTGAAATCTGTCAAACACATTAAATGTAATTGTAATTAATGGTGTTATTTATCCAGATAAAACTGAGAAAAACATTTGGACTCACTCAGTGGAGGAACAACTATTATTAATTCACCAAAAAAATCACCGGCTGAAAACCCAGAATTTTAGTGGAATTTTTAAAAAGGCTCATAACAAAGCTCCATCCTGCAAAGCTGTCAATCACTATTTGAAGGATTTTGAACGCTGATGAGAATATTGTTTTTCATTAGTGAAGTTCATGCCTCAAAGAATTTATAGCTTTTAGTTGCTAAATGATCCATTATGTTCGTGTCTCTCAAGTATTTTTCTGACGTGCCCCGTATCAGAAACTGTAAATCATCCAACAGTTCAGATCCACTCCACTAGGCTCACTAGGTAGTGGTTAACTACAACTACTGCAATTGCTTAGTGCTGCATGCTGAGTGTACAACAGGTTGAACACCATTAAACAGCTGAGCTGGGAATCCAGGGGGTCTACAGATCCTTAAAGACCATTAAATTGTCTTAAGTTAGTTGGGGTAGGTCTTGATTGTTTAATTGTTATGAATGCATTGTTGGGCCCCTGTTTTATAGATCAACTAACACTGTCAGAATGTTTTAATGTGTGTAAATATGGTTCATCTTAATATTATGCTATGAGGATTCATTAGCTAACTTGTAGCTCTGCCCAGAGTGAAATACAATCTTTGAAACCACGAAGAAGATGTTGAGGAAATAGAAGTTTAACAACAATTTGATTGAAACTGTTACTCTAAACTGTTTAAACTAGTACCTGGAAAAAGTGGTGCGCATGTCACAGGTGTTGGTTCACTTAATGTTCGATGAGAAAGATGGAGGAGGGTTTTAAGCTGTTAGGTTCTTTGCGGCTCAGAGTAGAGAGAAGGGAGAAGCTGGAGCGACGACGTGATTAAAACTGTGAGAATGAGAGGAAGATGAAGGGATGTCTGCAGTGTCTCAGCAGCAGTCAGTGATGTATTTGATTAGCTGATCATGGCGGAAAGCACTGTAGTGGAATCACTCCCCCATTGAAGTCACATCATGCAGTTTTCCAGAGGCCATGACACAACACACAGCCACCTTTCTTCCACTTTATTCTCTGCTTTTCTCTGCTGTTCCATGTCCAATACCAAGTACTTTCTTCTCTGACTGTCTCATACTATAGAAACAATGTACACTGCTCAAAAAATAAAGGGAACACTCAAATAACATCCTAGATCTGAATGAATGAAATATTCACACTGAACACTTTGTTCTGTACAAAGTTGAATGTGCTGACAACAAAATCACACAAAAATCATCAATGGAAATCAAATTTATTACCCAACGCAACGGAGTAACACACAAAATTAAAGTAAAACAAAAACACTACAGGCTGATCCAACTGATGTAATGTCCCTGAAACAAGTCAAATGAGGCTCCACGTGCCTGTATGACCTCCCTACAGCGCCTGGGCATGCTCCTGATGAGGTGGCAGATCGTCTCCCGAGGGATCTCCTCCCAGACCTGGACTAAAGCATCCTGAAGGCTATGCCTCCCATTGTAATTTTAAAAACACTAGGAACTACAAGTAAGCCTTTTCAGTGAGCTTTATGAGTGACCTAATAATAATGAATTATTATTATTATTAGTCCACGCCAAAAGGAATAAATGCATGAATTAGCTTTTCAGCATCATGAGAAAGGAGGTCTCTAAATTTAACAATAGTGCAGAAATGAATGAATGAAGAGACCAAGTTAAACAGATGGACGTGGAATGGACAGACGAGCATAGCTTTGGTGCTTTTAGCACCTTAAGACACTTTATATTGCAAGATAAAAACCCTACAATAATAGAAAACACAACCATCAAAATGACTTCCTCTGAGCAAGCACTTGGTGACTATGAGAAGGAAAAACTCCCTTTTAACAGGAAGGAACGAGGCTCAGGGAGGGGCAGTCAACTAGTTGGGGGTGAGGAGAGGAAGAGAGGACAAAAGACATGCTGTGGAAGACAGCCAGAGATTATGCAGAGTGGTTTATAAACAGAGGGAGCATTAAAAGAAAAAACTGCTTAATGGTGAATCTCCAGCAGCCTAAGCCTACAGCAGTGAAACTAAGGCTATGTTCACACTGCTGCCTGAAGTGACCCAAATCAAATTTTTTTGCCCATGTGCGACCTGTATCTGATCTTTTCATGCCAGTCTGAATAACACAGATCCAATGTTTTCAAATGCAACCCAGGCCACTTGGATATGTGGTCCTAAATCCGATACGTATCCGATCTTTTCAAATCTGAACGGCCGCGTCACATTCTATCCGACCTGAACGTCACTGATACTCTGCAAACGGCACTATTCAGTATCCCGCTAAGCGGAAGCAGGATCCATGTTTACTTCTGCAAACACTGAGCGCGCTTGTTACATGTAAATGGTAAATGGACTAGTTCTTATATACCGCTTTTCTACTGTTCAGAGCACTCAAAGCGCTTAAACAACATGTTTACATTCACCCAGTCACACCACATTCCTTCAGGCACTTCCATGTTTAACTAAGCTAAGTGCTTTTCATCTAAGATTCACACTCCAACACTTGCGTGTTGGGCATCTTGGGGTTCAGTATCTTGTCCAAGGATACTTAGCATGCAGCCTGGAACAGCCAGGAATCAAACCACCAACCTTCTGATTGGTGGGTGAGCTGCTCTACCTCCTGAGCCACAGCCACCCCAAATCATGTTACATTATTACATCCTCTACTGTGCATGTGGGACACTTAGGTTCATTTGCCGTTCACACAGGAGATCACATACAAGTTGTATATAATAGAAAATGTGAATGACCACGCAAAAAAAACAGACTTCACAAAAAATCGGATATAGGTCACCTCGTGTGAATGTAGCCTTAGGGAGAGTTCAGCTGATGCAGCTGCAACCTTTATCACAATGGGAGGTTTTCAGCCTAATCTGGTGGTAGCACAGGCAAGTAAATGCCTGCAGAGCATTGTTACTTGCCACACCTCTTGTTGTGCCAATGCAGGTAGCTGCAAGGTCATCGCCTTCATTGATGTTTCGCTCCATTAATCCCCGAAAACCTACCTTTCCTTCTTGTCCAAAGCCAGAAGCTTCTTTGTTCTGTTTCCTCTCATGCATGGTTGCAGGTTGGTTGTGATTTCAGTTGGGAACCTAAGCTACTGGTGGAGATCCACTCTCATGTTCCACTCACAGCCACCTGTCAGGGCTGATTTCTCTGGTTGCATGATGTTGTGGGCCCCTCCTCGTTTGGCAAATTGCATCAGCCACCTCGTTGTTGGTAATGGGTGCTTGATTCCAGCCTGCATACCTCCAGGATCTTCGTCAGCTTCAAGACTTGATCATGGCCCACCTGTATGGCCCCTGGGCCAGTACTGTTTTTCAGCTTGACAAGATGTGCTGCAGGCTTGGATTTGGGGCATTTTAGAGTTGGCTTCTCTCCTCTGAGCCATACCACAAGCAGATGTTGCTAGGTCTTGGAAGAGTGTCGTGGGTAGATTTTATGAGGAAGCTCTGCCTGACTTGGGGAATCTTCCACATGTTAGCCCAACCTTTGGTTCTGCTAATTACTCCTTTCCAGGTTGAACAGCCTCCTTACTGTCATTAGCTGAGGGCTTTGATCTTATATTACTCCTCCTCGGTCCTTACCTTTTTGGGGAGCTCCTTCCTCTCCTTTCGTGTGGCCTTGGACCACGACTTTAAAGCATGCCCCCACCCCAATCTATTTCACCCGAAGTAAGTCCTGCCAACAATGTCTTAATGCTTCATCCTGTTGATTCTGTAGTTGATTGCAAGCTCCGTCCTCCAGTTATGACCTGTTCGACCTGGTGTCTTGATGTTCTGCAGAGATGTATCCTTCAGCTTGAGGACAGCCTCGCCTTCTCCTGTCTGTAACCCAGGAGGATTGCTTTCAATGGCAGATGCAGTGCATTTCTCCCAAACCGGCCAACACTTGACAGACTCTGGGGTAGGCACAGCCTTTTCCTGATGTAACTGTTAGCTGTGAAGTCTATTTTCAGCACTGTAGAAGTGGTAGTCGCGCACATAATGAGAGGCCACATTAGCCTCCTGTACAAGGTGAATTGGTAGTACCAGATTTTAAACTTGTCTGGGAGATGACTCTTGTCAAACCTAGCCAGACCTTTGGAGAGTTGGATCATTTCTATATTGGCCATGCGGTGGTCTGACAGGTCGGCTGTATCCAGTATACAGATGGGTTTTTCAGCCAGTGAGTGTCAGTTCAGTAAGTGCTTTTTATCTAACATTCACACTCCAACGCTTCCGTCGGAGAGCAACTTGGGGTTCAGTATCTTGCCCAAGGATGCTTTGGCATGCAACCTGGAACAGCCAGGAATCGAACTGCCAACCTTCCAATTGGTAGGTGACCTGTTCTACCTCCTGAGCTACAGCCACTCGATGTAAGCCTTTTGATGGGTTTGATAACATCGTTCATAAAAAACAACAAACACCACCACAACGGTAATTTTACTTGCTAGCAAGGAAGCGACCGCCGACCTTATCAGCTCAGCTGAACTCTGCTTCGCTCTGACCGGAAGCGACCTCAACTGAACAAGGAAGTGGTTTCTCAACCTGCTCGCTCCTCGCAGCAGTCTTTATTTCAAAATAAAAGTCATAAAAGTCACGTGACACAAATGCGTAATAAAACAACATTCTTGGCTCCTACTATTACCTCATAAAGTTGTAAGCAAACCGTGGAATGTGTGACGAGGCATACGTGACTATGTGTCTTACTTGTATGTGTGCATCTGTGTGTGTGCGTGCGTGTGTGTGTGTGTGTGTGCGTGCGTGCGTGCGCGTGTGTGTGTGTGTGTCTATGCATTGCAGGCTTGAATCAGCCTATAAGTAACTGCAGTGACATTCTTTAGAAATGCCACATGCCTCCATTTAAAGTAGGAAGAGCACAGTATAATAACAGTATAATATAACTTAACACAGAAGCAATGATAATCCATAATAAACAGAGAAAGATCACTCAATCCTATCACCTTTATGCTGATGATATATTACTTTTCCTTGACTCACAAACTGCTCTTCTGAAAACAGTCATACTTATAGGTAAGTTCTCATCTATGTCAGATTACTCCAAAATCAACAGTTTTACCTCTGAATTGTAAATTTCAGAACAACTCCACCACCCCACTACAGTCAGGCAACATTAGCTATTTAGATATAAATTGTTGCCAGGCTGTCAGACCTGGTACGACTGAATCTTATTCCTCGACTAAAAACGAGAGGATGATCTCACACGCTGGAATTCCCTACCTATATTTCTTGTGAGGAGGGTTGCCACAGTTAAAATTGTAACTCTTCCTAAAATCAATTATCTGATTCACTGATCTTAACAAAACCTCTGTAGCTTGGTTTAGGTCCCTAGTCTCAAACATTTCTATCAACCTAGATGAAAACTTCTGGACACAGATATGTTTAAACACTTTCAAAATGGCAAAAAGCACAAATTTAAACTTAAACTTATGTAATAACACCTAGAGATGGTTATTTTTTAGAAAATTACAGGATCTGAATTTAGTGTCTGAGTCCATGTCAGAAGCAATTTTCGACACAAGTTGTAAAAAGCTCTATAGATAAAAGTATAGGTAAAACGTACAATAGATAATTATAGCTACTTATGTTCTGTTGTTGTCCCATAGCAACTCTATGGCTACATATTTTTCACAGTATTTACATCTAAAAACACCAGCTTGCAAATATTTTCATTGTGATAAAGCATAAGAGACTTGAGTGAGATTGTTGATTAAAGAACTGAAAAATAATCATAAATATAACAGTTTGTTACATCCATGTAGCATCCAGCCATTTTCTTTCACTTATCCAGTTCAGGGTTGCATGGGGCTGGAGCCTTTCTCTGCTGTCATAGGGTGAAAGCTGTGACTATTATTTCAGAAAGCATACCTCAGTCCAGATTTCATATGCATGCACTAGAAGAAGTTAGTTGAAAAGTCAACATTACAGATCTTTTCTTGTTATTTTATGGCTGAAGCCTATTTTCTTGTCTGTATTCTGCCCTTATCTAGTCTGGTCTGGTATCCCGTGAAAACCCTGAGCAGCTGATCATCGCTTTAGAACCTGAAGCAGCATCAATTTATTGTCGTAAGCTCCGCCTCCACCAAATGGTGGACCTGGGCACACAAACCACACAGAATGGCATCAGCCCCACTGACAATGTGGGGAGTGGAATGAACCAAGGTATGTCCCATCAACACTAATACAAACTGTTGCACATTGTTCTGAGAGTGGGACCATGCTTTCATTCAGTGTTTGACTTCCTATGGCAACATTTTTACTGGCATGATAACATATCATTTAACTTCCTGTGCAATGTTGTGTTTTCTTCATAGTCTCACCAGGAAATATTAAGCAACATTTTAAAGGCATGAGGATTCAAAGGGACAATGGCTCATTTCTCCTTGCTTTTGTTCTTCTCTGAGAATTGTTCTTACACTAAGCAGCGTCTTTTGATCCAAATGCTGCAGCAAGAGTACCGACAGGGACTAGAAACTGAGATCATCTTTCTCCCATATTGGCTTCTCTTCACTGGCTCCCTGTTAAATTTAAAATTGATTTTATAATCCTTCTTCTCACATACAAGGTTTTGAACAATCAGTTTTCTATCACATCTTAAAGATCTCAAAATACCTTTAGGCCCTAACAAAGCACTTTGGTCTCAGACTGCCCTCCCTGCTGGAGGGGTTCCATGATGGCTGAGTATTTCTTTTTCACCTCTTTTCGCTCTCTGTGTTTACACACAACTCAAAAACTAAATAATAATAATAATAATAGTAATCATAATTTGAATCGACAAAATTATTAACAGAATTGGAGATAAAGGTCCAACACCACCAAAAATGAGTCTGATCACCGGCAAGTTGGACCAAGTTCTGGCAATGGTTGTACAGGGCCCAGATAAATTGCAAACATAAAAGCCTTTACTCCTGAAGTACTCCACCACAGGGTATCCTGAGGGACAGGTTTGAATGCCTTATTCAAGTCCACAAAAACATGTAGACCATTTGGCCTTAAGAAACTTAGGGTGAATATTATCCACCACAGGAGTCCTACTACTAAGGAGATGATTAATTACCTTGGTGACCTCAAACCCGGTGGTGGGTGACTCTTCTCTCTCATCCCCGGACCCGGATGAGTAGCATTGAGGAGATCCTTAAAGTGTTCCTTCCACCACCCAACTATGTCCTGAGTTGAGGCTAGCAGAGTTGTGTCCCCACTCTTCACAGTGTGGACAGTGTGTGCAGTGATCATGGCAGAGCCTACTTTTCCATGGGAAGGCGAAATAGAGGCAGCCTTTGAGAGAGAAAAAAACAGTATCATACCTGGTTGAAGTGGGCTGCAAGGGATTTGTGGAAGTGTCCGTGTAGCGCTTTCTGAAGAGTACAGGTTTCACTGGCTCCAAACTCAGAAAGGCTTTGAAAGACCTGGCCGAGGTAACAGAACAAGGAAGCTTCTGGCTTTGGCCAAGAAGGAAAGTTAGGTGTAGGGGAAAGCAAGGGTCCTAGGGTGAGCTGCAGGGGACAGCAGGGAGATGTCCCTGCCATTGCTCCACCACCATGAGATTTTCGGGGATTAATGGAGCAAAACATCAATGAAGGCGATGACCGTGCAGCTACCCGCATTGGCACCACCAAGGTTCGGCGAGTAACAATGCTCTGCAGGCATTTACTTGCCTGTGCTACCACCAGATTAGGCTTTGAACTTCCCGCTGTGATAAAGGTTACAACTGGATCAGCTGAACTCTCCCTTAGTTGCACTACAGTAGGCTTAGGTTGCTGGAGTTTTGCCATAAAGCACTTTTTTCTTCTACATTTTACAGCATAACAATTTAACTAAGAATCATTCTTTTAAACTGTCTACTACAGGAAATTTGGGTGAATGGTTGCTGTAATGTTGCATTGATGTAAACTTAACAAGCTTTTTCATGCCATCAGCAGTGTTAACACATGTTAAACTGTTACCTGTTGCTCTCTGTATTGTTTCCCATGTGTAAGAGGGTAAACAAAACAGACAATGCTATTTGCCAATCAATATAAGGTCACGTAGCTTAATCTCTACAATAACAGCCTAGAGTAGAAGACTGTATTTGTTAGACAACTAAAACACTTGCATTTTTTTTTTAATTTAGGATTTACATCTTTGAAATTTGGTTTATTAAGACTGGGATATCTCACACCCATTATTGTTGCAATCAAAATAATTTAAAACACAAACTAAAATTAATGAAAGCTGAACTAACAAAACTGTAAAAACTAAACCTAATCTTAAAACTAAGAGACACTGATGTTAAATCATATATATATTTTATTTGCATTAATTAATTTGCATTTTATTACATGAAATAAGTATTTGATCACTTACCAACCAGCAAGAATTCTGGCTCTCACAGACATGTTAATTTTATTTTAAGAAACCCTCCTCTTATGCACTCATTACCTGTGTTAATTGTAGAGCTGCGGCCATCTATTATTTTAGTAAATGAGTATTCGATTATTCCATTGATTAATCAAGTATTCGGATAAGAAATATTTATTTCGTCTTAACAATTCATCTGTATATTTTAAGTTCCCTACTGCAGTTTTTCGCTGTGTGAAACAAAAAGTGGTGGATGAAGCAGCTACAACGTTCTTCACATTGACGCTTGCTGATCAGGTGGTTGATGAAGGACCTCCAGCTGTTTCATAGTTAAGGTTCTAATGATGGTTACAGGAACAAGCGCTGCTGCTTTGGATGCTAGAAAAATGTTTCCTTTCACTCTGACTCTTTGCTCTTGCTGCGCATGTGCACGCAAAGTATGCACTTGTATTTGTAAAATGGTTGATGGTGTAAGCGTGTTCGTTTTAGATGAAAGGATTAAACAACAACAAATAAGAATCAATTAGTTGAATTTAATAAGCCAACACAGTCACGCAATTGTTACAAAATTGATACTGGGACAGAGCTCCTTACTAACTACTATAATGGTGGAAGTCTGAGCACAGTGTTTATAGTCCACAGTTTCTGTGAGTATTACATTAGAGATACTGTAACATACTGGCGCCAAGTGCAGGTTCAGATGGCCCTGGAGCTTGATACTGGCTTTGTTTTGGCCTTTCTCTTGGTGCCCTGAGAGCAGATCTTCTGGAGAAACAATCTTGTGCTGTTAAACTTTTTATTTCCTGATCTTGGGGCAAGTAGTCTTTAGACAACAGGGATCAAAGACATTCAGTACGCACATAATATACTGTTAAGCATAGAACAAAGACTGAGCATACAGTACCTTAAAAATCAATAAGCCTGTTTATATTAACGGGTTCAGTTATAATCCTCCTAAATACAGTCTCAAAGATGACCACTTTATTGTCATGGATTAAAATCCTGCAGGGCACAAAAGGTCCCCCTGACTCTGCCAGCAAATGCCCAGGCCAGTTTGAAGTTTGCCATTGACCATCTAGATGATGCAGAGGAGGCATGGGACAAGGCCATATGGTCAAATTACACCAAAATAGAGCTTTTTGGTATAACTCCTCTTACCATGTTTGGAGGGTGAAGAAGGATGAGTACAACCCCAAGAACACTGTCCCAACCGTGACGCACGGGGGTGGAAACATACTTTGGGGGTGCTTTCCTGCAAAAGGGACAGGAAAACTGCACTGTATTGAAGGGAGGATGGATGGGGTCATGTATTGCGAGACTTTGGCGCCAACAACCTCCTTACCTTGATAAGAGCATTGAAGAAAGGTCATGGATGAGTCTTCCAGCTTGACAATGACCAAAGCATACAGCCAGGATAACTAAGGAGTGGCTCCGTAAGAAGCATTTCAAGGTCCTGGAGTGACCTAGCTAGTCTCCAGACCTGAACCCATTAGAAAATCTCTGGCGGGAGCTGAAACTCAAACTGAAATTGTTGCTCAGTGACAGTGCCAAAATCCATGCTGCAGGGTGTGCTGCAGGATTTTTTTTTAATTCTGTCTCTCAGTGTGGAAGTCTACTTCCATCCATCCATCCATCCATTTTCTTCTCCGTAGCCAGGGTTGGGACACGGGGAAGCCTAAGCAGAGAAGTCCAGACATCCCCAACCACCTCCACCAGCTCATTTGGAGGGACCCAAGGCTTTCCCAGGTCAGCCGAGAGATATAATCTCTCCAGCGTGTCCTGGGTCTGCCCCAGGGCCGTCTCCCAGTAGGACATGCCTGGAACACCTCACCTAAAATGCACCCAGGAGACATCCTGATGAGATTCCTGAACCACCTCAACTTGCTCCTTTGGATGTGAAGGAGCAGTGGCTCTTCTTTGAGCTCTTTCTGAATGGCTGCACTCCTCACCCTATTTCTAAGGGAGAGGCCAGCCACTCTTCAGAGTTGGCTCATTTCGGCTGCTTGTATTTACAATCTTATTCTTTCGGTTACTACCCAGAGCTCATGACCATAGATGAGGGTAGGGACGTAGATCAACTGGTAAATCAACAGCTGAGCTTTTCCACTCAGCTCCCTCTTCACCACGACAGACTGGTGCAGCGCCCGCATCACTGCAGAGGCAGCACCAAATCCATCTGTTGATCTCCCGTTCCCTTCTCCCATCACTTGTGAATAAAACCCTGAACACCACCTGGGGTAGCAACCATCTTGAATGCTGATTGCTGATTCTCATGCCAGCTGCTTCAAGATTCTGAGGCCACCAAGGCAGAAGTCTTCTGCCACATGGCTAAAGCTAGAAATTTATTCCATAAAAATTATGAACAGAATCTGTGACAAAGTGTAGTTCTTACAGACTCCAACACCCCCAGGAAACTAGTCCAACTTATTGCCAGCAATGTGGACCAAGCTCTCACTGCAGTCGTACAGGGACTGAATGGCCTGCAACAACAAGCCAGAAACCGATACTCCCACAGCACCTTCCATTGAATACTCCGAGGGACGCGGTGGAATGCCTTCTCCAAATTCACAAAAGACATGTAGACTGGATGGGCAAACTCCCACAAATACCCATATATCCTCGAGAGGATAAAGACCTGGTCCATGTTCCATGACCAGGACGAAAACCGCATTGCTACTCTTGAATCCAAGGTTCAACTAAGAGATGGACCTTCTTTTCCAGCACCCTGTCATAGACTTTCCTGGGGAGGCTGAGGAGTGTGATCCCCCAGTAGTTGGAGCATACTGTACCTTCCAGTCTCCCGTCTTATGAGGACCACCACCCCAGTCTGCCAATCCAGTGGCACTGCCCCAGATCTCCACGCGATGTTGCAGAGGTGTTGTAGGGCTGTCAACCAAGACAGCCCTACAACATCAAGAGCCTTCAGGAACAAATCTCATACACCCCAGAGGCCCCGCCCCCAAGGTGAGTGACCTCACCCCCAGTGATGGGCGAGTCATCCCTCTCATCCCCAGACTCTGCTTCCACTACAGAAGGTGTGTAAGTAGGATTAAGGAGGTCAATGTAGTATTCTTTCCACCGTGTTACTATAACCTCAGTTGAATTCAGCAGTACCCCACACTACTGACCATGTGAGTAGAGCACCACTTTTCCCTTCTGAGTCGCCTGACAGTTTGCCAGAATCACTTTGAGACCATCCAAATGTCTTTTTCCAATGCCTCTCACACCCAAGTTTTTGCTTCAGCCACCACACAAGCTGCATTCCGTTTGGTCTCCCAGTACCTTCAGCTGCTTCCGGAGTCCTAACCAAGCTCAAAAGGACTCCTTCTTCAGCTTGATGGCTCCCTTCTCCTCCGTTGACCACCATCTGGTTTGGGGATTACCACCACGACAGGCACCAATCACCTTGCAGCCACAGCTCTGAGTAGCTGCCTCAACAATGGAGGTGTAGAACATGGTCCATTTGGACTCAATGTCCTCAGCCTCCCTCGAAATGCTGTCAAAGCTCTACTGGAGGTGTGAGTTGAAGATCTCGCGGACTGGAACCTGAGACAAGTGTTCCCAGCACACCTTCATGATACATGTAGGTACACCGGATAGATCCAGCATCCTCTCCACCATCTGATTCAACTTACCACCAGGTGGTGATCAGTTGACAGCTCTGCTCCTCTCTTCACCTGAGTGTCCAGAACATGCAGCCACAGATCTGATGATACAATTAAAAATCTATCATTGACCTGCAACCTAGGGTGTCCTGGTGCCATGTGCATTTATGGATATCCTTTTGTTTGAACACAGTATTCATTATAGACAGATTGTGGTTTGCACAGAAGTCCAACAACGAGACACCATTTCGGTTCAGATCGGGCCTATCAACTCCACGAAGGGTGGGTACTCTGAACTGTCATTCAGCACATAAGCGCAAACAACAGTCAGGAACCGTTTCCTGGCCTGAAGGTTCAGGGAAACAACTCTCTCATCTATTAGTGAAAATGCAGACACAAGGATACCCACCCCAGCTCGCCAGCCCTTCTCCAGGAGGGTTCCAGAGTCCAGGACGTGTGTTGTGGTGAGCCCGACTATATCTATCCGGTACCTCTCAACCTCATGCACTGGCTAAGGCTCCTTCCTCATCAGAGAGATCAGATTCCATGTCCCAATAATCAGTCTTGACATAGCTCCTGGGATCACTTGGACACAAACTCTACCACCACGTTAAGGTGACAATTCATGGAGGAGTGAAGTGTACCTATGAAAAAGAAAAAAATTGGGGAAAGTAAGTATTTGATACACTACAGATTTTGCTAATTTTCTTTACTTTTCCTTTACTTTATTACATTTTTAAAGCACTTTAAACACAAGAAACTGTAACAAAGTGCTGTACAGGCAACACAATTACTCATTCGCATAGATAAAATACAAATTACATAATAAAAGAACAGACAAAAAGCAACAGCCTAACTAGTAGTAAAAGTCAAATGGTAAAAGTGGGTCTTGAGAAGAGTCTTAAAAGAAGATAATAAAGGAGCACTTCTAATATATAATGGAAAGTCATTCCATAATTTAGGAGCTGCCATACTAAAAACTCTATCTCCTCTGAGTTTAAGTTTTGACCGAGGTATCTTCAGGAGAAGTTGATCAACTGACCTGAGTGAGCAAGTCGGAATATATAGGCCAAGTAGCTCAAAAACGGGCAGAGCCATGCAAACATTTAAAAGCAAGTAAAGTAATTTTTGTATTGAATTCTAAAATGTACTGGCAGCCAGTGCAAGGAAGCCAGTACAGGGGTGATATGTTCTCTCCTTTTGGCTCTGACCAGTAGCTGAGCAGCGGTGTTTTGAATGAGCTGAAGATACTTTATGGGTGACTGGCTGATTTCAACATAGAGCGCTGCAATAGTCTAAATGGAAAATAACATTAGCATGTATTAAAATTTTCTAATTGTCTCTCAAGAAGAAAGGGCCTTACTTTAGCCAGCTGTCTGAGATGGTAAAAACAGGACTTAACCACTGCCTTGATTTGGCGGTCTAACTTACGGTCGCTGAGTCTTAAACCCAGATTAGTGATGGTCTGATTTAAATAGGGTGTCAAGGGTCCAGGTCAGTTCTAGGAGGCTGGTAAATGATGGCACACAACACTGGATCAGTGCAGCGTATTTCAAACAGAGTTACCTCAAAACCTTGAATACAAAGTGATGCGTAGCTTACTCCTAAAATGTTCTTTATAGGCTGCTGCTCTTCCTCCTCCTCATCTGGAGATTCGTGGGCAGCTGGAATAAGAATATCCAGTCGGCAAATGTTCCACGAAAGCGCTGAAGTCACCAGCCTCCACCCAGGTCTCCGTTAGGCAAAGAAAGTCCAGATCACTGGAAGTAATAAAATCCTGTAGAATGAAGGTTTTATTTGCTAAAGATCTGGCGTTCACCAGGCCAAATCTAACGGGGGCGGCAGTCTGCAGTCCAGGGGACCGAGGGGCCCAGTTGGCTCCGCGCAAACGGAGTCCAGAGAAACAGGAGGGGCGTGGTGGGAAACCCTCATCAAGGCCAACCACATACATCAGGCAAGTATCAATAGGGCCTAAAAAGCGGCAAGGCGTATAGAAAGTCAGTAGTCCTTTTTTAGCCATAAAGTTGAAAGTCGAGCATCATCTGATCCCTAGATGATGTTTGATTTTAATCAGCTGCCCCCCACGTTTCCCACAATGACGGCAGCGTGTTCGCCAAGAAGCTGGGAATGCCGCCTGGAAAGAGCGGAATTGTGTTCTCTGGGGAGGTAGAGTTTTATGTCCATTATAGCTGATTATGCCTAGATTTTCCACAAGACTTTTGATAGAAGAGCCTGGCAATCGTAAACTAGTATAGACTTGTTGCATATTATAAAACAAAAAAAACAATAGAAATGCAAGTAAAATAGCAGATGACCGACGGCCTGCAGAATACACTGGCACCATCTTGGGTCTACAGCCAAAAACGCACCAAACAGCTTTCCGCTTTGCCTCAGCCTCAGGTTTCCCACTAAAAAGAATGGAGAGCTCTGTAATCTACAAAAAAATTACAGACCCCTCCATTCTTTTTTGGTGGGAAGATTTGCAAAATTGGTAGTGTATCAAATACTTAATTTCCTCACAGTAGCTGTAAATGTAACAGTTATCCATCTTTTTCTCAGATCAGTGCACAGGGAATTTTAAGTTGAAGGCCTTTTAATTAATGCTTTGGCTGCCCTGGACATTTGCAATCTCACATGAACTGCCTCTGGTTATGTCTAAAATTTTAAGGTTTATAATGTTTATAAAAGAACTGATCAGGGCAAAGTTACTTTTTTGTTCATGAATGAACGTAGAACTGCATATGGGGTCATTGGGGTCAAGATCAAGATTATTTACTAAAAACAGAAAAACGGTGCCCACTCAGTAATTTGAGAATCATGTGGCTTACACTTATTAAACTTCATGGGTAAATAACTGTGACCAAAAGAAGGTTGGGATTGTATACAGTATGGGGTCACTGAGGTCATCAAGGTCACTGTTAAACTGAAGTTTATTCAACTATATCAAGATGATGTGAAGTGATCAACTTCTGGAGGTTTTTCATGTCCACTTCATATCTAAGAAGTGGTTTGAAGGATTTTGATGAACATTTGCATAATTATTCTCTATATCAACATGTTATGCAGAGATCAACTCCTGGAAGTGAAAAGTAAGGGTCATATAATTATTAAATCTGTTTTTAATGTGATACCAAACTGAGTTAATACAAACTACTTTTCAGATTCAAGTTTTTTTTTTTCTCAAACTTTCGGATTTTATTTTCCCTTTCTGATTTTTTTTTTCGGGTTCAAACTTTTGGCCCTATTTTGGCGTTGGGGGGCGGGGCCTCAGATGAGGGTGGTGTGGAATCATGACTGACAGCTCAACTCAGTGGCTAAACAACAGAGTCAATGTGTTTTGGAGTGCTGTCTCTGTATTTATCTCCTTTTTGTTCTGACCCGTGTCCCTGCCCTGGCTGCTAGGAAGCACCCCCATTCCTTGATGCATCTGCCACTTTGCTTCCCATTAGGATGATATTAGCCTGATGGTGAGCAGTGTAGGTGTCTACCAGACATAGTTTACAGTGTGTTTCATAAGATGCAAAGCTTTTTTGCAAAGTCTTACAGTATAATCATTTATATGCCATCTGACAAACTCCAAGGTACCTCCTAAAGTCCTCCTGCTCTCAGCGTGTCTGTTTAAGGAGTCAGTTACTGAATTTAATTAGCTACTTCACACAATTAACAGGTCAACCTGGGGCAGACAGGAGGCCAGCTGGGCCTGAAGTCTGTTAGGTCCAGTTGCATGTACAGAGCTGCGTCTCAGAGCTTATCTGCTCTGTTGCATAGTTATTGAAGTATTGCCTTGTACGGTGGGGGACACGTTGCATACGTATCAGTTCCTTCTTCTGTTTTCTTCTCTGTCCCTGGTTAATGACCTCGTCTGGGTTCTGTAAACCAAAACATTGTTTCCCAGTACTCATCTAGCATGTGATGTTGCTTTCCCTCTCTGCTCGTGTTGCTGCCATCCTACATGGTGCTGACTTTCTACTTTAGCTTATTTTCACTTCATTCTTCCCCTTCGTGTCTCCTTTACTCAGAGACTTCTGGTGCTCTTGATTACTGTGGCTGGAGAGCTAGCTCAAAGAAGAATCTAGTTTTTCCAGTTCTAAGCTCTTAAAATCACTGTGCTTCTTCAAATAAAGGCTTGATAAATACTCGTATATCATTTTCCATAATTTGATCGTAATGGTCTCCTTAGAGAACCACAACATTTTTTATACTGTATGTATATACTTTATACAGCTTCAGTCTCCGTCGGGCCGTGTGCCCAGTGTTTGGTTTCTGTTTTCATTGAGCTCCTGTTAAGTTTCCCAGTTTGTATTTGGTTTTGTTTATTCATCCTAGTTCCTGTCCTGTTATTAGTTATTGTTTTATATTTTGATCTCCTGGTTCCCTGTGTTCCTGTCTCCCCTGCGCCTGTGTTCTAGTGTCTGTCCTTTTGTCATGTCCCCGGCCTTGTGTTTTTATTCCCAGTGTTGTGACGAGTCTGCGTCTCTGCCCCAGGCCGGCTTGTTTCCTGTTTTACTTTGACAGTCTGTTGTCCTTTGTGCCTTATGTTTAGTTTTGCTTCCTGTGTCTCATTAGTGTCATCCTGTTCTCCCCGGATGTTCCCGCTCTGCACTCGTTACCTCACATGTATTTAAGTTCTCAGTCAGCGTCTGTTCCTTCTGCCACTGCCGTTGCTGCGTCCCTGCTGTGTTTCACCCTGCCCGTCCGGCCCAGGTGCTTGTATTCAGTGTACCTGTCATCTTTTCAATAAATCTCCTTTATCGCTGTCTCTGCATCTTGGGGTCCAACCTTGTCTGCCATTAACAGTCCTGGTGCTACAGTGCATATACAGGAAGACACATACTCCGCCCCCTGAACCCACTGCACCACCCTGTCCGCTGCACTCGTGTCGCAGACCACAAATGCATTCTGAAGTGACTGTACGTATGCAGTGGTCATTCAATACTTGCGTTAATAAAACTATTTTTGAAAAGATCCTCTACAGACTGAACAGGTCTGCAGGAAAGTCTTGCTTACAGTACGGATGTGTATTCATCTCAGCCTGCTGCTTAGCTCACACTCTACTGTAGACGAGCCCCACAGCTACTCATAGCAGAGCTTCATGCCTTTATCACACTCACCAGAACACTCTCTTTCTGTTAACAAGCAGCTAAGGAGCATGTACGGCGCAACCGGCAGAGCCGCACCTTTTTGGTGGAAAATGTCATAGGGGAGCTTTGGTCGGAGCTGGAAGAAGGTAGAGTCTTTCTCTTCTTTTACTCATCTGTTTTGTTTTCCTTTTCTTCTTCTGTTAGGTTTCCTCCTTCTGCTGTTTCCTGTACTGCCATTCTCTCATATTAGGCACTAGATTTAGGTTAGTTTTGTTAGGCTGATTTTGGAAAAAGTCAAACATATTGATTTTATTTTTTCAGTTACAGATATAAATGTCAACCATAGGCATTAAGATTCTCTCTGTTGCTCCCGTGTCTGAAAGGGCCCACGGCAGGTAGCTCCAGAGGCTCCACCAGGTCCTCCTCCTGACGTAGCCCCAGAATGGATGTGTGTCTCTGGCTTGTAAATGAACCAGCAACCTTTTGCTTGATAAGCAAATATGTAAAGCACTGTACTATGGAACCACCTAACCAATGACATAGTTTGCCATTTGCCACATAAATGAGCTCATTTCCAGACACTAAATCAGCCAAAGGGACTCAGTGCTGTGATTGGTTGCTCTCTTGTTGGTCATAACTGACTGAACAGCTACCTGAGAGTGTCTTTGAACCTCCTAGGCTCTGATTCCGGGGTCGGAGGCTCGGAGTCTGGAGGGCAGACGAAGCCATTCACTCACTGATGACCCCGTGGGCCCCACATACTTGCAGAACTGTAACAGTGGCATAAAGCACTGAAAAAAACTTTGAAAATTTATTATTTTTATTTGTTCTGGTCTCGTAGAGGTTTGGTCTGTGATGTTATGGGGGCAGTTTAAGTTCTGAGTTTATTTTCAGACTTTTTACAAACCATTCCTTTAAGTTGGAAACAGACCTGCTGGAACCAGGTTTTCCTTCTGTCAGGGATGGATAATCACATTTTAGAGGTGTTTAAGGCTTATTTACGATACACATCAGCAGCAAATACGCAGCTTGGATAAATCGACACATGATCACATTGACTCCCTAGGAAACAACCAGTCACAGCAGAATAGATCCTTCCTCCCAAAACCAGTCCAGTGCAACACCTGCTCTTAAAATCTATTTGCAGGCTAGATAGCTAATTAGCATGTCTGCTCTTGAACACTGGATGGCTGAAACACTCACCTGCAACTGACAGTATTAGTCTACTAAATGGTGCGGTTCTTACCCTGCTGCTAACAAGCTTTATTAACCAGCTCAGCACTGGTTCCTGTTCTGTGCCACAGCTGGATGAGTGTGCTCTTACAGCTCCTGCTCTCTTTTTTAAAAGTTCTAATTCAAGTGTGAAACTGACCTTATTACAATGTATATTTGCTTTTAGCATAAAAATACTGTTATAGTCACTAGTAAAATTATTAGAGCCACCTTCCGTCAGCTGCACCTAAAGAGCTGGTTAAATCTCAGCATTGAGTTTGCAGATGTAGCTCAGTTGTACTGTGTGTGGCTCAGGAAGCAGAAATGTCAGAGAAAGTCGTGTCTGAGTTCTGTTAGAGAGGATGCACATACTGTAGCATTCACATAATCTGCCTCCTGCCTGACCTGCACATTTCTCCCATGTTCACTTCTGTGCAGGTGACCGTTACGTGGTGGTAGACTGTGGTGGAGGAACAGTCGACCTGACTGTCCATCAGATCCGTCTTCCAGAGGGACATCTGAAAGAGCTCTACAAGGCCTCCGGTAAAAGAATGTGTAACGTAACACGTTGCTACAGCTTCCGACCATCATCATGTGACTCACTGCCTCTTTTCCCAGGTGGCCCATATGGCTCCATTGGAATTGACTATGAATTTGAGAAGCTGCTCTGTAAGATCTTTGGCCAGGATTTTATTGACCAATTTAAGATAAAGAGGCCAGCTGCCTGGGTGGATCTGATGATTGCATTTGAGTCTCGAAAGAGAGCTGCAGCCCCTGAAAGAACCAACCCACTGAACATTAACCTGCCCTTCTCCTTCATCGACTACTACAAGAAGTTCAGGGGCCACAGTGTGGAGCACGCCCTGCGCAAAAGCAAGTGAGTCAAATCCAGGGGCAAAGTCTGCACACACGAGTCTGTGCAATCCTGACACAATAAAACTGTGCTTTTTCTTTTTAATTCAGGTTTATCTTTATAATTTTTCTGTTGCAGTACCTCTTTATCACATAATTCTGTCAGCTGCCTGCCAAGCAGGAGATGGACCCATAATGCAGAACTCAAAAACACAATTAATCTTAAATTCAACTTTGGAAATGTTTGGGGACAGCAGGTGGACAGAATCACACTAACGAGACCAGGGGAAGCAAAGCTAAACACACTGCACACGATACAAGACGCTATCCAAAAAGTCAGAAAGTGGCAACACCGACATAGTCACACACCTCTGAAGCTGACGCAAGGACAAACACAGGCAGAGAAACACTTCGTCTCAGAGCAGTGACGACAACCTAGTTCGGCCTTCTCCTAAACTCAGCTGTTGTAATTCATTTCTGTCAGGCTGTCCTGACACTGACGGGGCCTAGAAAGAGAGTTTCTTTTTGCACTCACATCTTTTCACTCTCTTAGTGTTCATTCACCACTCTGCCTTTGATTGCTGGTATTATTCATCTTTGGCTCTCGTCCACAGCACGTCTTTTGTCCTGGCTCCTCCTCAGCCGACAGGTCGTGGCAGATGGCTGCCCCTCCCTCAGCCTGATTCTGTCTGAGGTTTCTTCCTGTTCAAAGGGAGTTTTTCTTCCCACTCTCGGCATTATTGTAGGGTCTTCACCTTACATAATAAAGCATCTTGAGGTGACTGTTTGAATTTGGTGTTACATAAATAAAACTGAAATCAGTTGAAAAGGTATAATACAGAGTACAAGGAATCTAAAAAGAACAGAAAAAATAGATGAATATAGAAATATATATAAACAATATGTATTATTAATATATATAATGGAGGATAGAATATATTATATGACAGATTATTTTACAAAATGGATTATTATATTACACCTGTTTATTCCACTAGTAGCTACTTAACCACTTAAAATAAGGATTTTGCACTAACAATAGCAGCGCTGCTTAAGAAGTCCCATCTGCTGCAGGGAGAACAGACGAGCTCCCTCAAACAGTTTGGGT
>VOQJ01002407.1:4597-19885 GCA_015052665.1 Apistogramma diplotaenia
GTTTGTGGGGAAACTTGCAGGCAGATGAGAAAAAAGGTGCCAATGTAAGGAGCACACAGTGCTAAAACCAACAAAGAAGATTTTAATTAGAAATGTGTTCACGTCAGGAGCTACTTCATGCCACTTCCCCGTGTGCTTTGGGTTTTATTCTCCGTCCCCGGCGTGTTTATTAATGCAAAATAAGCATCCAGGCTGCTTTTGTGCCCGAGAGCATCCAGAAAACAGCGCCAATCTAACCTGTTTATTTTCTTATTTTATTAGCAAACTTGCAAGTGCTTATGTGCACACTAATCCCCGCTGAATACACCGCCTGAGGACAGTTAACATGCAACATACAGCTGCACACTTTTTAAGCTCACTGCTGCATCTGTTGGTTATATAAAGTTCTTTATTTGTATTAAGACAAAGCAAACAACATTAACACATCAAACGTTTGTTCAAGTAAATGAATCAGGTCTTGGTAATTAACTAAAGTATACAAATGTTCTAAATCTATGTTTTGAGCCCAGTATGCCACACTGTACAGTGTACTGTACTGTGCTGCGCTTCATATGTTCACCAGATCTGATAATGTTTACACACATGACAAACAACATCTTCAAACATGTAAAAATGATTAGAAAAAATAAAACTCATCATAATTCTCGTAATTATTTTTAAACTGAGCGCTAATATGACACGAGAATATTTAAAAAACCCAGATCTGCTTCAGTGAAAGAACTGGGAGATGATTTTGCTCTGCATGAGTGAGATGCTATCCAAAAAAAAAAAAATCTAACTTTAGAATAAAGACACCAAAAGCACAAAGTTAAGCTCATGCATGTTTATACCCTTTTATTGACTTCCTCTTTAAAAGCTTCCCACAGGTCTCTAAAGCTGAAGTGTAGATACTGAATGCAGGCATATTTGCAAGTGAAGGTGGGGGATAAAAGCACTGAAACTCATGTCCTCATAAAGAGGGATCAGCAGTGTGTACGGCAGCTGCATACCGATGCAAGAGATGCCAGTGCTCAGAGCCAGAGAGCATGCTTTGCTGGGGGAAAAAAAAAGCCTTAAAGCTGCTAAGCTGAGAGCAAGAAGGGGAAAGGAAGAGAAGGTGTGAAGCAGGAAGGCACACTGTAGAAGGCAGAGAAGTGTCATTGTGTGTATCTGCTCTTTCCTTCACCTCTTGCGACTGGAAAACGGCCTCACTGCAGTTATGAAGGTTAAACCGTTTCATGCAGCAGCGTGCTGGTGTCTCAGAGTCACTGCACTTTTAAGCGGTTTGGTGTTAATAATAATAATAATAATAAGCAGAGCCGGTTAGCACAATGAGCATCTGAGTGTGCGTAGGGTGGCAGTGCTGTTGGTGCACGTGCTCTCTGATTGACACTCTGTTTATCTCAGCTTTATTTTGTATATTTTGGCAGCGGCGCCTTTCAAGTGTACAGCCAAAACAAAAAAGTATGCATCCATAAGCTTCATGCAGCTGGCGAGCCACATTAATCAGTCACACTGCGTTTTGTCAAGTGTGAGTCTGAAAGTGGGTTAACGTGGACACGAGGAGGCTGTTTCTGAAGCATCCGGTAACACTTAAAAAATACATTTTAACTGCAAATTGTTTGAGACGTGAAAAAAAGATCCTTAGATTTTCAGAACAGCAGTCAGTGTTACTTACACAAAAGCCGAGACGCTGAGCTCCTATTTGAGTGTAAAAAGCTGAAGGTGAGCACATCCGTTTGCATTATCCGCAGCTCCGAGAAAAGGGACCATCCGTCTTTCTTTAATTGCCCAGATTTCACTGCAGCAGACGATCATTTCTGAATTACAGCCACATGTACACTACAGTCATCAGGGAACATTTGGCCTAATGCAAGTGCTTCCTAATGGGCTTTAACAAAATGCAGAAAACATGACAGGTGTTGCAACTGGTAAGTGACTGAGTGCTGTACTTTTCACTTGCTTACAAAATCATTTGGTGTTGGTGTTGCTAAATAACATGGATAAGTATCACTGTACCTGCAGGGTCCCAACAGCAGCAGGAGGCTCTGTCAGACACAGACATTCAGTCTTTCACTAATTTGTCTCTCATTGATCTTCTTAAAAAAGACACATTTGTATGGAACCTGCAGGATTTTAGAGAGTAAATATTATAACAGCCTCTACATAATACCTCACTGATCTGCTGCGTGCGCTGAGAGGAAGAACAAAGGGCACAATTAGCTTAAGTTAATTAAATAATTGCGTGTGCTTTGCAGTTCATTCAGCTCGATTAATTACATATTCTCTCTGAGAGTTTTTGATTTGTTAACGATACCTGCTGATATTTATACACAAGTGGGCATTAAGTATATGCATTGATTTATAAGATCTTTAATTTAAAGTGGTGTGTGTGACCTTGTAGTGCGAGATCTGTGTGCCTCGCTGCAGCAGGGTCATTTCGAAGCCCTTTGAACACTGCAAATCACTTTTGCTCCCAATTTCTACCTTCAAAGTGACACCACAGTGTTGTCAGGGTCCAAAATCTCACTTGTCACTAGAAATATTTTCCACATAATGTTGCAGCCAAAGAAATGCACAAACCCAAATTTGCAGCCAGTCAGAACTCCTTCCTGTCTCGCTGTTTAAAAGATGATGCTGAAGATGTCCTGTTTGTGCTGAAAGAGCACGATTGATTCTACAGTGAGCTCATGTAATGGGCAGACCCCGTTTTTATGGAGTCACAGGCGATTTATACATTCAGTTTCCTCCAGTTCTGGTGGAGTGTGAACACATCCGGTGTACGCCGGGTGACCTTAACTCCTGGAGCTGCAGCATCTCCCAGATAATGACCGGCCTGGACCCCAGCAGCCTCACCGGCTCGTGAATACGGAGACCATATGGACTCTCGGTGGAAAGTCACTTTTCAGATCGGCCGCGCGCTCGCAGGAGGCTTTTGTGCCGAGGAAAAAACACTCACAGGTTTGTGAAAACGGTGTTTTGTGTAGGCTGCGGTTCAGTCACGCTGGCCAAATGGCAGATGTATTGAAAAATTGATTGCAATTTTTTTTTTGAATGGCAGTCTGGGAGAAAACTATATGATCAGATATACAGTAGCAGCTGAGCCACTGGTTAGGTTGTCTGTGTTAAAGGCCTCATATACTGCGAATTCAGGGTCACCGTGTAAAAGATGAGATAGAATTCTGTTTTCCAGCAAGGCAGCCTTATGAAACCGTAACCAATCAGAGTCTTTACACGTTAATTTTTTAAAAGATGTGGTTGCTTTGGAATAACAGATTGATCCTATAAAACCGCTCCGGATGTAAAAGGAGACGATTAAACGTTTAGGAAACGGCGTGTATGGAGATTTCTTGTTTCAGAGGTTCCAGCCCTGATGGAGCAGTCACTTTGGGAGGCAGCGTGATGCACACGAAGTCCCTCTGGACACGAAAGCTTTCTGCGTGATGACACACCAGCCAGTTGTGTGCTGCTGAGCTTTTATATAACTCAACGAGCAGCTGCTGGTTACAGTCAGGAGGTCCACAGCTACAGTGTGCGTGCAGTTCTTCACTACATCAGGAGAATTCTGAGCTATAATTTGGTTTATTTACTTTCTATATCTCAGATTTTCGTTTATCAACACTCGAGTGAATCATAAATATAATAAATATACAATCAAATAAAATACACCAGACGAAACCAGACTGTTGGGGGGATTTTTGATCACTGAAGGCTTCGCTGGTGTCTGTAACTGTATGATAAACTCTGATAAACCGTTTGAACACTTTATTCTTTCTGTACAAATTCAATTTTAGTTTCGGTCGGCTCGAAAATATTTAGTTTAGTTATTATAAGAAGCTCATATCCTGCTCCTGACGCCAAACTGTCACTGAAATCTGAAATACATCAGTCAACACAAACAAGTACTGCCTTTGTGAGATTTTAATTTTCCTTATAATACTGTTATATGGGTAAGCTTGTATAATTCATGATTTAGCCAGTCTCCGGGACGTGAAGCCTCATGAATGAACATCTGAGTTGGGAAATGCCGGCGTTTGCGTCTGTTTGCGTCTGTCGCCTGATTGCAGGTGAGAGGCCTGGACATCAAAGCTGTAGGTGCCCTTATATTAATGCTGCGACCTTGTGCTCAGCCAAACACTACCTGACTTTGATGCCTGACGTCTGCAGGCAGTCTGCATCTGCATGTGTGGATAATAACATCTCACCGTGGTGTGCAGTATTTCTCTGCTTGTCTGGAATCCTGAAACAAAGTAACGAGTCCACCTCAGGAAGGGTTTTGATTGAGGTGTTTGGATGAGGCTGAGCGCCGCGGTGCTTTAACTGGTCAGGAGAGTTCAGTTTTTAAGAGAGTGCCCGGCTGCAGTGTGTGTGCCACGTGCTCTTCCACCTTACATTAACATTTTCCATAAAGATAAGCTATCTCAGCACAGATAAAGTGGCTGCGAGTCGGGTTTGTGTGCACAGATTACCTCTGTGACTCTTCATCATCGCCATCAGCAGCCGTCCATGTTCACATGCAACAAGAAAATGCAGCCCCTTTCACAGAAGCCTTCCTGCAACACTAAACCTGTTTCTTTGGCGCGTTTAACTTCTCAGTCTGTTGCTCGTGTAATATGGTTCACGGAGACAAGAAGGCAAACACAAAATAGGGAATTAATTCAAATTAATGCTAAAAATAATTGTAGAAACTGGCCGTTTATTAGATAAATTCATAAAAATGAATCCACTTTCTATTGTGACACTGAAAGCCACCATTGTTATTATGACAGGACAATGAAACGAGTTACGGAGCACTCTGATGCTCATGTCTCTATCTTTTAATGTAACAAAGCAGCAAACAGAGAATGGAAGCCAAAGCATTTGATCACAGGGCTCCGGCCGATGGAAAAGCCCCACAGTGCAGCTATAACAGATTATTTTTGTAACTGTGTTTGACTTTAAACCAAAACCATTCTTAGTGCTCAGTTTTTTTCCCCGTGCAAAAAGGAACCAACAAGAAGAAGAAGAAGAAGAAGAAGAAGAAGAAGAAGTTATTGTTCTCGAACGCTGCACTGGGCTGAATTACTTACATTTTTGCCAATGGCAGCAGAGAAGGAGCAATAGGAAATATTTCAAGATATTCTTAGCTCTACAAAGGCTTTGTCAAATTTATCCCAGATTGACAGGCTCCAGTGGGGATTTTCACATTCAGTAGTAACACTGAAACTGTCATTTCTCCACTGTAAGACCAGAGCTAACGTGCTGTAAAGTTGATACATATTTGATCAGTTTCCTGTGCCTTTTTATTTATTTTCTAACACTCTTGTCAATCATGCCAATAATTTAATTTGTGTCTTTTGTCTTTGTTTAGACTGAACGATAATATGCAAAGACCCATACCATTCAAAACTTAGCATAATCATAATGTATTCATCACATCGTTATCATCACTTTGCATATTTGTCCTTCTTCTGTTTATATCACTTAAGTAATTATCGGCACCTGTTAAGTGATATTTTAGGAGGGAGTCTTAACTAATGTCATGCATAAATTCAAGCTGAGAGGTAGCTAAACATTTATTTATTATTCCACATTTCAGAAAGTAATTAAACTGCTTTTCTGTATTTCAAGTCGCTGCTCTTATCAATTGCATTACAGTAAAGATGATAATGGGAAATGTTTTCCAGAGCAGAGTGCCTGCACACAACATAATGGCACTGACCTGATCCGCCTGTAAACAGAGCACTGTGCTCTTTGATTTCCCTGGTAATGGCGTGACATTTCATGAGGGAACATTACTTTTTTTCATTAAAAATAGCCAATTCTGACCTCCAGTGTCAAGTAGCAGGAGGTATGCTACATGGCATTCGTATTTTGGCCTTTGAAATATATTAATAGCCCTCAAATTCTGTGCTTTAAGAGGGAAATAAGTTGATGCATTATTGCTATGAATTAACAGAAACCATGGCAACACCACTTGCAATATACTGTCATGAAGTCAAAGAGCACAGCTCTTAGTCTTCTCCAATAATTGGCTTAATACTTCAGCATTACAACACGTCTCTCCAAAGAAAAGAGACGACTCTCGAGCATGTTTCACCTGCAGCCTGTGCGTCTATAGTCATAATTATTCATTTTCAATTATCTTTAATTGATCATTTTCTTTACCTGCTGTGGTGGGTGCCGAGATTTTTTATTCATTTATTGAATTGAAGTTACAGTGACATATGAATTATTTACATCAAATGGGAAAGAACACATGCGAAGCCGCTAATGGGTGAAAGGTATTTATATAAAGCCGATAATACGGGAAACACAGAGACCTTCAGCACGGCTGCAGTTTATTGCTTTTCACAGACAGACTCACACATGCACAATGGCATTAACATAAATGAAAGTCATAGTTTAGGACAGTTTGATCGGCGGTTTAATCACTGCATAAACCTTGAAGAACTGTGGCTACCTGAGAGGCCCATCAGTGACGCGATGCCACATACACTACAAGGCTTTTGCTCTTATTTCCCCTTTTTTTGCTTCACTTAAAACTGACAAACTCGATCTAAAGTAACTGTAATCCATCTAAATCAAGCGTGATGTCTGAATTTATACACCGCCGAGTTAAGTGTAGCAGCAGCAGCAGGTCTGTTAGGCACTGGGTTCTTCATAATGATGCCAGTACCACCCTGAGTTAATCTCACAGGTTTGGATGGGAGCGATGAACCGATGCATTATTATCCTACGGATTCTTTCTATACATGTAAGACTTTAAGGTCCTGTTCGTGCAAATGTAGCAGTCTTATGAGAACATGTGTCACTGGACGGGAAGATTTAATGCAGTTCCTGAACAGAGAGCAAATTATTCACAATGACCCGTTGATTTCATATGTTGTGCTGTTGCATGTCTCGTTATTTGGTTACAATCTGGCCGCTACAATGTTTCCAGATCAAATAAAGCCACCAACATGATGTGAATATGAGATTATGAGGTGGCATATAAGCCAAAAACAGAGTTTGTATAATTCAGCAGGCTTGAAAGTCGGTGACCTCCTTTAGTCTTCAGCACAGCCTCTTAAACTGCTTTCTTCCACTTTCTTTAAGTAGTCTTCAGGAGTAGTTCTCCAGTCTTCTTCAAGGACATTCCACAGCTCTTCTTTGGATGCTGGCTACCTTTTGTTCCACTCTCTGTCAAGATGATCCCACACTGCCTCAGTGATGTTGTGTCGTAGTCAGCAGGGTGCGCAGGCTGAATGTTGAGTGCAGGATCCAAACATAAATGCACAGAGTCGGGCTGAGTGGACTTAAACGAGCCGTTTATTGATGATGACACTGTAAGAGGGGATTCAAACAGGAGGCACAGCTGGACGAATCACAACAGGCGACACACGAGGAACACAACTTCCAAAATAAAACAGGAAGTAAGGTAAACGTGAGCGTCTCGGAACTAAGAACAAGATTAAACTTCATTTAAATGAAGTCATGTTGAGGTCCAGGCTGAATATTATGGAGATCGATCCATGACTCAGAGTTTCATTGTGTTTTTCTATTTAAGCATGTTTTTACTGCATTTCACTGCTTTTGCTGACTCGAGCCAAAACATTTCTTGACATCCGCCCATCCATGGAGACGATTTCTGAGGCAAACGGGACACGGCTCAGCTGAAGAGGCAGATGCATGTCTCAGGTCTTGTGTCAGGTCTTTTTTTAAGGACATGACTTTCAGATATTGTTGGGCTTTTTCTCCTTTTGTCCTCGACCTCTAGTTTCATCAACTCTCTTCCGGACACACTCAGACCATACTGAGCTATACCAAGTTTTTGGCTCTCTGGGAATCACCACCTTATTGCAAAAATGAAATGTCATGCCTGTCAAACTGCTAGCTTTGGCATTTTTCATAGATTCAGCTAAAGAAATGGACACAAATGATGTGTTTTTGTGATATAAAAACAGAAACAAAGAAAAAAGCGCCTAAAGATACTTTTTTAAAAATTCGGTTCCTAAGTTTTCTTTTATTTAGATACAAACTTGTGGATTAACTAAGAAACAAATGACTCATTTGACTTTAAGATGGAAGCAAACAGAG
Organism: Apistogramma diplotaenia; assembly: GCA_015052665.1. Classification (NCBI taxonomy): domain Eukaryota; kingdom Metazoa; phylum Chordata; class Actinopteri; order Cichliformes; family Cichlidae; genus Apistogramma; species Apistogramma diplotaenia. The sequence goes on from VOQJ01002407.1 coordinate 12,635, forward strand.
TAAAAGTTAAATACAGATGGACGGATTCAAACTGGTGCAGCTGGTGTTTTAACCTGGAAACATTGTGTTCATCACTGTGAAGGAGACGAGTGTTGGAGGCTGCGAGCCGCCAGCACGTATGCGGCCGAAAACACCAGCTCAGCTCGTTCACCTTGGCCTGGCAGCTGCGAACTAAATTGTCATTTGTGTTTCTTAATATTTTGGTTTAATCACTTTTAAAATGCAGCCTTTTATTTTAGCGTAAAACCGTCCCTTCTGTTGTTCTACATGAGAGAAATGCAGCACACTTGTTCATTTAGAAAAAAACTGCTAATGAAACAATTTTTTCATCATAGACTATTTATTCCCTCAGCCTCCCTGTGACTTCCTCTGTTATACTATCAGTTAATTTAAACTTATTTCCCCTGCCTATATGAAATACCACCCACATGATCGCTGCAGAATCTGCTGCTTTCATCTCCTCTCATTATCTATACGTTACATAGCAAAGCACCATTTTTTATTTTTTATGTCTGTTTTGCAGTCCAGCTAACAAAAGCTTTCTCTCTTCCTCTTTCTGAGCAGCACCTAGACCTCAGGGAAGTGGACCTATCCGTTACTTTGGGGGGGCTAATTCTCCATGATGTCACAATATCAGATCAAGCATGTATCCTTAAGGATACGAGCGAGAAGGAGTTATTTTCATTTTCCTCGTGGCAGGTGATCACATTACACTTTTCCTTCCATCTCGTGTATCCGAGACTTCAAAGTTAAACTGATTTACGTTTGCTCTGCACTTCTTTCCTAACACATTTAGAGTAATGCACTCTCCAGTGAATTGTACATCTGTTTCACCCATCCGTCCACGTGAGGGAGATTCTGTCACTCAGACCTGCTGGATGCAGAAATGCAGAATTTGTGTAAACTTTATCATATTTCTGCAGAGTCGAATGTTTTACTCTGGAAACAAAACCTGCAGAACTGCTGTTCACTAAAAGTTTCAATAGCGCCCTGACCCTGACTCTTGGGTACCTTTATACTCACCTCCTACATGATGCTTTAGGGAAATTTATATCATCTCTTTGTTTAGGCAGCTGCCTCTCAGTTAAGCAAGAAAATGGAGCAAAGAAATCTGTCTTAAATTATGCTGCAAACCCGTCTCAGTGCGGGTCATAGAAGGTGAACCCAGAGTTGTTTCCTTATTCTTGAAACCAGGATGTTTGTGTGCTTTAAGTGCCGTCTGGAAGGCTCCGCGGCAGCAGCCTTACAGGCCTTTTTGTGCTCGCCGATTACGTAAGTGGCCTGCATTCACATGAGATTATAGTGGAAGCTTGTTGCTCAGGGTTTTCACTCAAGCTCAGTAGAGATTCATGTCAGGCTTAGATGTGGGGATTTGAATTAGAAATACTGAGCACCATTAATAAAAATTATACTTCTGAGGAGGTGCTTGGAGAAGTTTGTTTATCCCTTAAAGATCAAACGACATGCTTTCTTAATTCCAGATTTCATCTAAACATTACTGCATGTCACATCATAGTTGCAAGAATTCACACTGATCTAGTTAAGCTCAGTGCTTGGCCATACAGACATATAGATTACATATATATAGGCAGCATCTCATTGTCACAAATAATTATCACTTGTAAAGTGCAGACACTGTGATTCCTGCATCATCATGTGGCAGGATGACGACACCAAAGACGGGCAGAAGTGCAGACGGATGTTCTCGAGTGCTAAAATACTGTGTCTGGGATACAGTAAGCCTGGGAGCTTAACTCAACAGTGCCAGTAAACCTGCTGCACACGCGTGGAATGCAGTTGTTGGGACTCATCTCCGTTAAACAAGCAAACAATATAAGGAAGTGACTCGTACCTGGAAACGGCGTCATCACCGTATTTCATACATATTCACTGAAATATGGCGTTGGTTAAGATGGGCATTTAATAAGCTGAAGCTCTGAAGAGCCCAGATCTGAGCTTTAGCTTAAGCATAGAGAAAATCAAATCTTTCATAACCAAAACCAAGTGATTGTTTGTCTTTAAAACAATACCAGTGCCTTAGTTTCATCTATGAAACATACATTTGCCAACAACAAGACGGATGGATGCGCTTTGATGTTTTATTATGAACCAAAGTAATTATTATTTTCACAAATAAACAAAACGAAATTAAAACACAAATTTTAACGCAGACTTTTGTAATTCTCTCCAAATCGAATCATTCTTGATAACTCCGGTAAAGCAAAGAAAGTGCGCGCAGACACAGACGCTCTTATATGAGCGTGATTTAATCTGGCTGATATAACGCTGCATTGAGGGTCGGAGAAAAGCTCCAAGCAATACTCGTGTTTGTGCGCTCATTATTGCCACAGCTCTGAGCTTCAAGAGGGTGCTTATGCTTATCAAAGAGTGAATTATCAAGCATGACATAAACAGGCATAATTAGACCATCAATCAAGTAAATTAGTTATGGATTATCTCTCTGTAATTGACCCTTTTGTATTCCAGGTTCAAAGTGAAACTTAGCCGAAGATTTCCAAAGTGGTGTCTGTGATTTATATTTTCCTTCCCGCCACTTAATATCGTGTGGGGTAGTCTTTTGCATATGCTCATCAAACTGAAGCAATCATAGCCTGACTGCCTCATGCAGCTACGTTGAGGATTGGTGATGATGAATCCCTTTGAAACGCGTCGGCTGGCTTGCAGAGTTGTGCAGGAAACAGAAGCGATGCTCAGTGGCTTCGGGAATGGGCGGGAGTCGGTTTTAGGTGATGAACCGTGAGCTCTCGGGCGAAGCTTGGCTGGGTGCAGTCCGTGTTAATACGGTGCTCTCAGGATCCCGGGATGTAAATGCTTTCTGGCCGCGCATCTATGAGATCCCTAAATGAACTTGACACACTGTATCAGAGGAGATAACAACAAAAGAGCTGCCAGTGTGTGGAGGTGATTTGCATCGAGTCACCGCTGGGCCTTCTGCTATACCTGAGTGAGCTCTCAGACAGGCTTCCAGACGCTCTTTGGTAAAGCGAGCGGCAAAGCACCGATTGTGACGTCTCGAGATGTTTACTGCAGAGCTGAGCTGGAGGTGTGAGGACAGCCGTGTGTGTCAGCAGCCCCACGAGTGTGTGTGTGTGTGACTGGCTGCTGCTCTACACATCACTTGACCAGGAAGAAGTGAGGGAAGAGTTGATTTAGGACTTCCAGATTTGCGCGTCATTCATTCACTTTCACTGTGCTGCTGTTGGGTTTGCTGCCAAGCATTTGCGCTGATTTACTCAGTCACTGTGCGTGCACACAGTATATATCAAAGATGGACATAGCCAGTGGTTTTAGCACCAGCTGTATTAAGCAATCGGAGGCTGAGAAAAGGCACGCTGCACACTCATAAACCAGCAAAAGATGCATGTAATGGATTAACACTATAGTTCAAGGATGAAAATGAAAATCATTAGAGGTACTGAAGTAGACCAGCAGCTCAGCTCAGTGTTATAGCAGGAGACACGAGCAAAGACGTCTGCAGACACAGCACTCTTTCTTTCCACGTCGCTGAAAAGGTGTCACGTTAGAAAAAAAAAGCATCTTAACTTCTAAAAGCCAAACAAATAAACCAACACAACAGCTGACTTCCTGTCTCAGGGGGAAAGGTGGAAGTTTTCCCATTCACATCAAAACCGTTTTATTCAGAAACAGGATCTAGCAGCCATCTGAGCTCGGCTTCTTAAGGCACTTCCACATTAATTTCAGCACTAGTCAGCAGTGGCTGTTGCTGCTGTGCGCTCACGACATCTGTGGACCCTTTTCGTTCTTTCAAGGTAATAAAAGCCTCCAAAGTTTAGAAGTTGCTCAAGGAGACTATTTGTGACTAATGCATTTTGTCATTTAGAAAAGAAAAACTCTTAATTTAGATCATTATTTTATTTATTTACCAAGCAGGACCTGCCATCTTTGTTTCAGTGTAATTCGTGCGTAGACGTTGAGGATGAAAGGACGCGTTCACGGTCACACAAACTATAGGACAGCAGATTCTCACTTCAGTGAAAAGTAATTCTAGATTGTGTCTCTGTACTTTTATGTTGCAACAAAAAAAGAATAAAAAGATACAAACCTTATCAAAATGTATCAGTACACAGTAGCAGCAGGAGCCAAATAAAATGTCGTGCAAGGCTGCTCTCTCAGTGGCTTCTGCTGCTTTCTAGACAATAGGTGGTTAAAATGTCAGCGCTGTAATTAATTTCCTTATTCTGCTTCTGAATTTTTTCTCCCTAATGCAGCCATAAGGTAAGCTGTTTGTCAGACTGGAACTTTTTATCCATAAAATCAACTCTAACAAGCTGGTTTGGTTGAAACGCTCAAATTCCAAACTTAATGTCAAGAGGATCAATCTAAGCGCCTGTGATCACGACTCAAAGATCACAACCTTTGCTTTAAAATACCCACGTCATATCTGCTATGACACATACCACATACCTTAATCTTGAGACCTATTTTCCATTTTTACCAATGCATTTGTTGTAGCATGAGGTAGTTATGTGTGTGGTGTTGAATAAGTGCTGTCCTGTGTTCCAGCCGTCAGTGCTGCTGGTGATGATGATGATGATGGTGTGTGTGGTTGCACAGCAGCCTGCAGAGGCTCTCTGTGCGTCACAGCCGAGCTGAGATTCCTTCTGTACTGTATGTCTGTGTTCTGCTGCTTCTAACTTTATGATATTGGTGTTGTTAAAAGGCACCTTTATGCGCTAGTCAGATTAAAAAAACAAACCAAGATGTATCCAAGCTATTTTAAGTTAAAAGCATGAATAAATTAATAATATCAGCTGACCTGAGCAAAGCAAAAGTGTTTATAATTCTGCAGCTTTACAAAGTTGTTCTGCTTACTGCAAAATGTTGCGCACTAAATAGATTTTCATTTTACCTTCGGTGTTCGAGCTGTGGGTGAAGCGCTTTCCCACGTGGCTGCTCGGCGTTCTCGCAGTCGGCTTTAATGTCAAAGTCACGGTGGAGCAGATGGCACAGAGAGGCCTCGAGTGAAAGTCCCTTAAAGGCATCTGTTAATTGTTTTTGAAGATGAACATGAGTTGCTGCTGTATGCAGGAGCGCCTCCTAAATGTGACATCCACCCAGGCTTGATTTCACAGTAAAATCTGATGACCAGCAGTAATTTCATGATATGCTATGATCAAATACACGTCTGGACTACGTGCTGCACTGCCAGTAAATACTCAGCATGTTATGAAGAGTTATGACAGCTACATGCAGAAGAAAATAAATAAAAGAGGCTGCTGGGAAAGCTGCACCTGCCAAATATCTGCAGAGAGTAAGGCAAGTCCCGAGGAGTCAGCTGAATGAGAAGAACAAGATCCGGGCATTCAACACCTGGTCATCAGATACCCTTCTGGGATAATAAGCCGGCCAAAGAAGGAGATAGAAGCCTCTGACATGAAGACAAGAAAGCTCCTTACCATGCATGGAGGCTTTCACCCCAAATCCAGCACGCTGAGACTGCACGCTAAGCGGGAGGATTGAGTGTCAGAACCACGATCCCAGATGAAGCAACAAAGACCATGAATACATCAGGAAGATGGCCACAAAGGATCGTGTGCTTACTGAGTACCTCAGACGGCAGAAACCTGAGGAAGAACAGGAGCCATCATGGAAGGACGGGCCTCTGTACGGCACGTACCACCGGCAGATTGAAGAAGAGGCTGACAAAGAAAAACCCTTCCAATGGCTGGACAACGCTGGACTGACCAACGTGATCAAAGTGGGATCCGCCCCCAAAGATAAATGGTCGATATTCTTAAAAGTTCAGCTGATTTCTTCAAGTGTCTTCATTTCTTCAGTGATGAAATTAATTGCCTGCAGATTATCACAGCACAAATTAGTGGAGGGTCAGCGATAATGACGGCGCAATTTCAAAGTATGGACTTTTGAATAAATGTCAGATTTAATGTCTGTCAATACAGTAGCATCGCTCATGATAGATGGCAACAAAACAACATCAAATTCATAATATTGGTCTCCGCACTTCTGCTTAAATTCATTACCTCACACACATTGATTTGGCCTCTCTATGCACCGGCAACCCCGTCCCGGAGTAAGATATTCAGCAAATGCCCTTTTTAACGGCCCAAAGTTTCTTGACGAACTTTGCGTTAATAACTAATCGGCCCGAGAGTCTGCCGTTGTGTTGTTGCCTCGAATTTATTTGTACTCCCATAAATTATTCAGTATTTTGCATCGACTAACTGCCATACCTTTAAGGTTGTGGATCCAAGACCTTGGCACACCTTGAATGTTAATGCGGCCAGCCTCGCAAGGTGAGAGACAATCCCAAAATGACCAGGGCTCTAGCAGAGTCGTGCTGAGGACCCGAGGAACTTTCTCAACTTTTTATTGTGGCAATACATCCCTATGTAAATGATTACAGACAACTATGTCATGCTGCAAGCGCATCGCTCTCTGAACGCCTCAGGAGCAGCTTGTTGGAGGAAACATGAGAGTGCTGCTCTGTGGAAGGTTCCTTTGTTGTCAGGCATAGTGTGAGGCACTGTGGCCTGTCACCGTCAGGATGTCGATGCCAATCCTCAGTCCATCTGTCTATAGACATCTACTGTGAGGGCACATCCCATCGCCTCTGACAGTCAGTGCAATTACAAGAAGCTGGCAGAGCTGGAAACATTGTAGCAGAGCTAACACGAGATCAGTGGTCCACGTTGCTTCTATTCGATCTTACTGCTGGACAGGAAATGATCCAAACTTTGCTCTTTACACGGTTCTTTCATCAGGCCACTTCTGAGAGACCTAAAATAATTTACTAGCAATAATTTATTCTCAACAACAACAAAAAAAACCTCTTTATGTTGTGTAAAAGCTTGTGGTCACTTTAGTATTTCAGCTTCTTATAGTTTTAGTAGAGAAGAAAAATCAGCAGCTTAAATATTCATATTTTTTTCATCATCTCCACTCCCACCACCAACTAAAAATATATTTTAGGGCATGCTGGGTATCGGGTAATGAAGACCTTCAAACTAAATTGAAACAGCTATCTCCTGCTGCCACCTGGGGCGACCATGGTGTGAAGTTTTCTACTGCTGGTCTTATGTGATGTAAAGACTTCCTGATCAGCAGGTAATAAGCACTTTGGAGAAATATTTGCACCTAAGCTGTAGTTGTAAACATAAGATGATGATGTAATAGAAATCTGTGTGTGTGTGTGTGTGTGTGTGTGTGTGAGGCAGAGGGGGAGCGTGTGTGTTGCTAATTGCAAATCAT
>VOQJ01002408.1:3646-26263 GCA_015052665.1 Apistogramma diplotaenia
TGCAGGAGTTTTTACAAGAACGTGAATCACGAGGATTTAAATTAATTGCGATGTAAGCCGCTTAGCTGATTGAATGATAAATTATTTATCAACTATGATGATTTTCAAAAGATTTTTTGGAGCAAGAGGAGTTGCACAGAGGAGAAATAAATGCAAGAAAACACAATATAGAATCAGCTCCTATTTATCTTTATTAAAAATGCATTTTCAATTCAAATGAAAAAAAAAAGGTGTAAATGTAGCCGAAAGCTTTAGCTGATGAAATTACATCAAACTCACGTGCATGTGACTGATGGAGGGAAGAGAGAAATTAAATAAAACATTAAAAAAGATGCACCCTGAGATCTGAAGAAGCAGTAGGATTGGTTTTCAAGTGCTGGTTGGTCCCCTGAGGCAAGTCACAAAGTCTGATCACTCAGTGGGAAAGAGAAATCCTATATGAATTAGAGGATACGCATTGGACATAATGACTTCATTTTTTAGGTGAAATTTGCATTTTACTGGGTGATTTCGTGACGACTCCGGGCATCAGCCTCCACAAATATGATTACGATTTGACCGGCGGTTGACGATCGTGAGAACGGGACAAAGAAAAATACTGCAAAGTCTGAGTTACGCTATAAACTTTAAACAGAATCACATCAGCGCAGCCCAACATATCAAAGCTGTAGACTTTAAACATTTCAGTCTGAAGCCTGAGACTTTTTTGCCCTTTAAAAGGCTTGAAAGAAGAACTTTGATTAGAGCTCTAAAATCAACCAACACTTTTGAATTCGCGGCTCTCGGTAAGACGAAGCACACATCTTTATTTACCCGCCTGTCTTATGGGCTGATGCACTACCTACAGTGCTGTGAAAAAAGTATTCGCCTCCTTCCTGATTCTTCTTCTTTTTGCATTTTTGTCGCCATTCAAATATATTTTAATCTTAAACAAAGATAACCTGCATAAATACAAAATACTGTTTTTAAATAATAATTTCAGTTATTAAGGGAAAAAGTTTTCCAAACCTGCCCGTCCCTGTGTGAAAAAGTAATTGCCCCTTAAACCTAATAACTGGTTGTGCCACCCTTGGCAGCGAGCACTGCAATCAAGCATTTTTGACATCCGGCAATAAGTCTTTCACATCGCTGTGGTGGAATTTTGGCCCATGCTTCTTTGCTGAATTGTTTTAATCCAGCCACACTGGAGGGTTTTCGAGCATGTTGAAGGTCATGTCAAAGTATCTCAATCAGATTTAAGTCAGAATTTTGATTAGGCCACTCCAAATCTTTCATTTTTTTAGTTTAGGAGCCATTCACTGATGGACATGCTGGTCTGTTTTGGATATTTGTCCTCTTGAATAATAGTTTTCTCCTCGGATTCTTACTGTAGAATCATGAATACTAACCTTAACTGAGGCAAGTGAAGATTGCAGTTCTTGAGATGTTGTTCTTTTGTGACCTTCAGGATGAGGTACCGGTGTACTCTTGGAGTAATTCTGGCCAGCCACTCCTGGGAAGGCTCTCAATTACATGGATCCACATAGGCTTTGATAGCTCTTTCCCCCTCAATGAATACAATCATTTGAAAACTGCACTTTCTATTTACTGAGGTTGCCGTTGTCTAATATTTAAATTTGTTTAATGATCTGAAACATGTAACTGCAACAAATATGTTAAATAGTAATAAATCAGCAGCTGCACAACTGTATTAGCTGCAATGCTACTTAGACTCTATTGTGTCTGTAGTCAGAAATGCAATTATACTTTTATACATTACATAGGCTTTTGGGGTTATAGAGATATTACTTGGGGACTTCTCCAACTGTGACTGGGTGCTTGTGTTTTCCCCTACAGGTCTCTGATGCTGATGGATGCAATGTGTTCTGGTCTCAGTAATGAAGCAAAGCACAACAGACCATCCCAATACTGCTTGTATCATAAAGCCAATTAAATCATTTAATTGGCTTTATGATACAAGCCAATTAAATGATTTAAAAGCAGTCACTGTGGTGGGAGCTACAGCATGAAATGTCCCCGTATGATGCTCAACACAAAGTGTTGATGGGACCAGAGATTCAAGTAGATCCTTGAGACCTAACCTGCACTGCTGATAAAAAAAGTAAATAAATGAAGATGTTCCACTTACATAGCAGTCAAAGAGTGACAGGGTGATTTTTTCAGACCATTGGCCCACATGTGAGGAGCCATGTGTGCTGAAGGTAAGGGGGTTGATCAGGTCAGCGAGACAAAACTGGTATGAGGGTGTGGGAGATAGTGGGTGGTTGAGTTGGGAGTTAATAGACCAAAGAAGCTTCCGTTGTGGCCTGAATGCTCCACTGACCAGGCTGAGCTGAACCCAGAGTGACAGGAGCACGGTTGTCTGTCACATTATCATTTTCAGGTCTTGGACCTGAATGTCAGTTCTACTCTGCACCGCGTCCACGACACATGAAGACCACAGGATTTGTCCAAACACCAATCAGTATTTCTCTGTTTTGTGCAGAGATCCAAGCGGGGAGAGGGACATCTGAGGAGGGGTTGATTTAAAGTGTTATAAATAAACAAATTAATATATTACAATCAGGAGTAATTAATTGTTACTATTTCTAAGTGCACTTTACTACATTATTGGCAAATTTTTCCCTCAAAGACATTCAGACATAGAAGCAAAAGCAGTGAATCATCACATCCAAAAATTGTATATATTTTATTATTTTTTACTAATCTCATAAAACCAATTGCTAGTTAAAATCACAACATGCCATTTGCCACATGTTAAAAGATGTGAAATACGCTGTAAGAGAGGACATACTGCGTGTGTGTGTGTGTGTGTGTGTGTGTGTGTGTGTGTGTGTGTGTGTGTCTGGTCTGACTGATGTGTCCTCTGCCACAACGCTTTGGCAAACGGTTCCTGTGAAACTGCTTAAAAGACTTATTCCCACATTCTGTGTCAACTCATGATTAAACCTGCTTCATCATCATCTTTACGGGGTTTCATGTCTCACGAGGACAAATTACTGCTAAGTGGAATTGCATTTAAGAGCTTTTGAATCTTTTATGGTGAACACAAGATTTCCATAAGGTGTCCTCTATTAGCTGCAAACGGCCCCTCGGTGAGTGACGGCACACTTCGACCAGAAGCTGTTGTGTCTGGACTTTTCATTAACACCTAAGAAGGTGTCAATCACAGTTTGCTTCTGCTGGGGATGCTCATAAACAAAACAGCACTAGTAACAAGGTCCAATTCCCCTAAGTCCCACCCAAGCTCCAACACAGGTGCCTAATATCCAATTTTCTCATAACCATCATAACCTTTGGTGAAATCTTGTGGATTTTTCTCTTGAAATGCACATGATTCTGCAATGTGTCTTGGTGGCTATAAAAATTCATAATATTCACTTGTATTTTTATATTAAGACTGAGTCAAATTACTCTTTAGCTTCACTTTCGCTGAGACCAGCAGAGAGCTGGTGAACATGGAGGAAAATTTAACATCTGCTGTTTCTTTTGCGAGTTCATAGAGACAGAAAACCAGACTGAATACTGTGAAAGTCACAACAAATTAGGGCACCACAGTGCCCATAGTAGAGCAGCACCACCACATTTTACTATAGTGGGTTAAACTGTGGATTATGTCATAGGAAAGAGCTCATCTGCACTGTGGGGTGGGGAGGTTGAACACAGCATATTTCAAACACATTTATACTACTTAAGTCAGATTTTTCCCTTTGTTATGAGGCTGCCTTTGTTTTCCATTATGTTATGTTTTTAATAAGATCTTTAACCATAGAAAGAAGAATAACGAACCCACACACCTGAGGGATTCAGCCATCATTCATTTTTGGTGGGTTTTCTTCTCTTGTTTTGTGTTTTCTTTTATACGTTTTTTTTTTTTTTGAGGTCCTGAGTATGAATTCTTTGAAAGTTGAAAAATGTTTGAATTATGTGTTCACCTTTGGGTTCACCTGAATTGTCTGTGTCCTCCTTCTGACAAACTTCAGGTGCATAAAAATGCTGCAGTTGAGTGAAGAGGACCACGAGCAGGCTCTGATACTCTCAGTGGGTTTCAGCTGTCTGGAATGCAGCCAGCTCCTTGATGGTTCCCCTTGGGGCATTCTGGTTTGCACAAAAAAAACAAGTCCACGTTTTACAATAAATATGTAGCCAATCAAATTAGCACTATCCTGCACACACTATTAAATGGATCATTTGCTGATTTAGCTGCTGGACCATTTCTAAGATAATAAAATTATTCACTAGACATTAAACATTTGAGACAACCAAGTAGTTTTCTCCTATATCTTGTTTTTAATCACACTGCTACTGAGCGCTCAGTTGATGCAAGTGTATAATTTAAAAATATGTTTGAAATGTTCATGTTTTAACTCAATGAAATATGGCTTAGTAAAACAGAAGTGCAAAGTGATAAACATGAACCCCGTCAACACATATTTACAAATATGAGCAATGTGCACAATAACTGGATACAAGCAAAGACATGTATTTAATGTCTTGAGGAGGGTTCCAGTCAAACATGAGTGAAAATGAATGGTTGTTGTATTTTGGACCATCACTGATCCACCCCTGAGCTACAGTGAACCTTTTCCCGATATCTTCCTCACACCCCTGCTAAACATTCAGATCTCTATAAACGGTTTCATGCTGCTTTTGTTAACACTGACGTCATTCCTCAGTTATTTGCCTCAGTCCTCTAGATGTGAGAAGTCTCACATGACAGGGACCACTCCACTTTTCCGAGCTCATTAACCTTTCATACCAAATGTTTTTATCATTCCACTCATGCACAGCCAATGTCTGTTACATTCACTCTTTTGGCATATGCTAACTGTCAAGTAATGCTAGAAACATTCAGCAACAAGAGTGCAGCATCTCTGCACGAATCATTATTGAAATATTAAGGTTTCATTACCAGGCAAAAGAGAGTCTGTTCATTATCATTAATTTTTAGCATCACTGTTGTGTATATTTGTGGAAGTATTTACCTCCAGAGAGCCTACAAGAGCAAACATGCAAACGTGTCAAAAAGTGGGATGATGCATAGAATATACTGTACAGTAACAGAATATCAGTATTGTAGTGTCATTAGAATATCATCATCATTTTCATCTTCATAAAAAGAAAAAAAAACAGTTCCAACTGATCATAAAATACCTTTTAACCCATGATTTTGTATTTATTTATTAAAGGGACCCCACACATCCAAAAACTTAAGATGCTTTTCTGCCAGATTAGATCTAATCTCTTCTAGATAGATACAGGATACCATGTCAATGAGCCATTTTTAAAGCAAGGAGGGGCAGCACATTTCCATTTCTTCAAAATGACTCACTTCGCAACTACCAAACCAAGCATCAGTGCCTGCTGTAAGGATTTAGGCAGGGTGAGAGAGAATTCAGAGCAAACCAAAATGATCAAAAGATTATCGGGGTTAAAACGTCTGTCATCAACATTACTATTAAATTAGAATATCTTTCAGTTTTCAGGCAGGTGCAGAAACATGCACAACCTTAAATTGGATAAATTGCAGTCTAGAGTTAATAGAACATGATGTGATACTTGCCAGACTCTTAACCCACAGCTCATCTGAAATTTCCACTAATGAATCAGAGGCCCAAGCATCCTTTATAGAGTCTGAAGGTGGGGTCACTCTGAAAAGATTAACAATGAGGGAAATTAACTGTTTGAAAGTCCAAATTTAAGTTGCAACTGCAAAAAGGAGGCAAATTGATTGCAATATACAAATACTTAATTCTGACTATACCCTTATTGAATCAGCCCTTAAAGACATTATCCATTATACCGGGTTTAAATGCAGTGTTCTGATGAGTGGGGGCTTGAATAGCAAAACCAGACAGACCTAAAACTGACCTTATCTGCTTAAGGATCCGGAATGAAAACTGTCCTTCAGTTGTTGAAAAGATACAGACAGGTTAGAAACAATACAGGAGTACCACATATTTTTGACAACAGACACTCTGCAGGCTGACAGGCAGCTTGTAGCTGCCCTAGACTGCCAGTGGACTACCAATGTGTGTCAAATCTTGGATCCAGGAGGAGCAAAGTGGGTTTTTTCCTGGTCAAGTAACACTGGACTGTATGTACTAGGGAAGATTTCAGGCACGTGTGAAGCAGCTAAGATGAGATTTGGCACCTCCAAGTCTGAGATCACAGTACTCAATCAGAAAAGGGTGTGTGGAGTGCTCACTGCAGGTCAGGGACAAGTTGCTGACCCAAGTGGAGGCATTTTTTTGGGTCTTCTTCGGAGGGGGAGGGGAGTTTGGCAGATAGATTTGTGTATATCAGTGTGCTGTGATAAAGAGAGTGAAAGCAAAGGCGTCAGTTTACCAGTCAATCTATATTCCAATCCTCCAATGGCCATGAGCTGTATGTAGTGACCAAAAGAATGAGAATTGTGGATAAGAAAGCAGAAATCAGCTGATTCTGAAGAGTCGTAAGGCTCTCCTTTCAAAATAGTGTGAAGGAGACACGAGTCAGATGAGGTGGTTTGGGCATCTAACCTCCTTGACACCTCCTGGATAAAGTGTTTCAGGCCTGTCCCACTGGGTGATGACCCTGGGACAGACCCAGGACACACCGGGAAAAATTATGTTTCTTGATTGACTTGGGAAAAACCTCCGTGTCCGCCCAGATGAGCTGGAGGTCTGGGCATCTCTGCTTAAACTGCTAACCCTGTACCCCAAACCCAGATAAACAGCAGAAAATGGATCTATTATTGCTATATCATTTTAGTGCTTTGTTACCATTTGTCAGTTTTTGACCTGAACTACATTAGCTGAAGCAGATCAGACCAAATAATTTCCTGCATGATGGCAAATTCACAACATTTCACAAAAAGTTGATGCTACACAGAATAATGATTGTTTCTTGACAGTTCCTGGGAGTACAGAGCCCCTAAGCATCTTCCTGATGTTCCAGATTTAAGCAATGCTAAGTAGTGACAGGTAGTTACCATTTAGGCGAGGAACACGTTTGATAATCAAGGCTGTAGACACACATAAGATACATTTTTTAAAGTGGAGAGATGAATTCTTTTCAACCTCCAGCCTATCATTTCTCTCACCATCTGTCTCAGCCCAATTATGGCAGACGCAGCGTTCCTCTCACGGCTGTCTGAAGGAACGACGTTGTCAGTTTGAGTGATTTCAGCAACATAAATTATTGGTGCATGTTTCCTTCAGAAACATCTGTGTATTCTTATTGGCTTGGCTCGTCAGCCAGAGTCAGACACGGACTGCTATATAATGCATATTAATGTGCATGGATGCATGATGACACACACACACACGTTTAATTTTGCATTTCAGATCCTATAAATAAATAATCAAATATAAGTATAGAAGAAAGTGTTGGAACAGAAACTAAATGGAAGGGTTTGGCATTAGCGTTGTTGCGGGTGATTCAAACCTGTCAGGACGGTCTTTAATGTAAAGAAAACAAATGCACAAGAAATGAAATTTCACCAGCTGTTGAAGGATTCGAGACTATCTCACAAATCCACTATAACAATTAAATGAAGACCCAGCAGTCTGATGGCACGCTGAAAATACAGACGCACATAAAATAATTACCAAAGGGAGAAAAGGATATGAGGGATTGAAAGAAAATGTTCCTTGCAGAAAATAACAGAAAAACCTAACTATGGGGACATTTTGTTGACATGTGATGTTTTTTCCTAAAATTCCAAGAGTGATTTCACAGTGGCTGCTCCCATGAAGGAGACAAATCCCTCAGCTAAACAATTACAACTGTCTTTTGTTTCATCAAGAGTGCGTCCACTTACTGTTAAAAGAAAACCTGGGAGCCAGTGTCACAAACACACATGGCTCCTGACCACCAGAGGGGGATTTGTGTGGGACTGGTTTTGGGTTTCTTTTTGACTAGTTACTGGTTATTGGTGCACTTGTTCACACTACTAAATATTATTTCATTTTAAGTGTAAGTGTAGATTGTAGTCGAGTGGGAGTCTCAAGTAAACTTGATTGTGGAAAAAGCCTGGCTATGGTTGGGACGTCAAAGATCCTTGAGGTTGGCTTCAAAAGCAGGTTAATCACCATATAACATCTGTGCATCTTCTGCAGCCATGATCTCGTCTTCCCTTTGTTCTTTGCCACTGAAAATAAATTCCTTCCTCACAGTTAAACTTTTATTTTTTTCTTAAAAACTTGAAAGACAAAACTATGACAAACAACACTACCAGACGCCTAAAAAAAATCATTACTATTACCGCAAATACAGCAAAACTATGCATATTTAACTTGTGATATGATCATAACATGATCCCAAAACAGCACCTCAGTTGTATAGAATGGCACTTGACATAATATGTGTGCACAAAAATAATTATCACAACAGCAGAGCAGATTTTAGCTCTCTATTGTGTTTAATGGAGCACCCAGCTGAGCCAGAAGCATCACAACTGGGGCTCGAAAATGGGTCACCATCCAATCACTCCATGAACACTTCCGCATAATGTGTATTTCTGTGAAGCATAAGCACTGCCTTTTGTTTTTCAGGGGAAATATGAATGATTCTCCCAGTTTATTGGAGCATTTGGTGGCTTTCGGCGTGTTATATTTATACAGTAATCATTATACTTAATTGAATATCTTTCCATTTTTTACTGCAGATCCAAAGACAAATGATCTAGGGACATCAATTTTATGTATCTCTGATTGCCAATAAATAATCATGCAGCTTTGTAGTCTTTTCACTTTGTCTGGTTGAGATAGTCAAAACATAAAATAATGTCAGTCTACAATGATAGTCGCGCATATGTTTACATCATAATACAGTATACAAAATGAGACAAACTCCAGACCTTCAGTGTGAATTTTAATAACTCAACCTGATATATAAGAAGAAATGAAATGTAAGTTGCTGGGAGCTTTGCAATTTTATTGTAAATTTATTGTGACAACTAAGAACACCTTTATATTAGTGTATGCACAAATGGAGTAAAGTATATCTGCTACTCATACAACACTCACTGCTAAGTAAGTAAAACAATAACCTGATGAACCCGGCAATGATGTCAGTTTCTATGTCTTCTCTAAAGAGATGACATAGAACATAAGGGAGGCTAATAATTAGACCAGCAGAGGACTCGCTAAGGAGAAGTGTAAGCTTTAAAAATTGGGTAGGGGTATTGTGGATAGTGTAGTTATTGATTTTTGTTTGATTTTCCTCCATACTCCTTCCCTCCAACATCAGGACCTCATTACCCAGGAGGACCCAGAGGAGCCTTAAAACAGTCCAGAGTACAGGTTTTCCTTTTCTTCACTTACCCACAGCAACAATTTTTTTTTGTTTGTTTTTGGTTTTATTATTTGTAATTTTGTTTTATCCACCATGAAAGCATTATTGTGTTGCGGTGTTATTAAGTGAATAGACATGGGAAATTACAAATACCAACAGAATATGACCTCACCTCACTTTGAGTTTTAAAAATTGTGGGGAAAATGGGGCATGTATTCTTATACACTTTATGTTGCTTTCTTTCATGTTCTCCTTGTTACACATGATTGGCAGCTCAGGGTAAGTTGTGAATAACAATTTGTTATTTACGGTGATCCTGAATGTCATTGTGTGTCCCTCACATGCTTTGCAGGTATTATGTTGCTCTGTAAAATGAATTTAATTAGTTAGAATTTAAAGAAAACACACACATAGATGTGTATACAAAGCCCTTTAATCACCTCTCACACACCTACAGCATGTCCCTAGGAAACATAAATGAGAGATGGAAGAGGCTGTGCTTATTTCTGATCTATCCAGCTTCCTATGAACACAGCACATGAGCTTGAATAAATAAATTAATCTGTTCCCGGAACAACACAGCTGTACAGTTATTCTACAATTACTTTTACTTGCAAGGTCATTTAGAAAAAAATATGTCCTCTAACTTGCTTTTTACTGTTTTTTGCCTTGTGCAATGGCCTCAATATGGACCATATTTTTATATATTTAAACTAGGGCTGCATAAATCGATAATTTTAGCAATCGAGTATTGTATTGATTGCTCCATCGATTAATCAAGTAATCGGATAAGAAATTGCTCCGCTTGCGCAGAGTTAAAACCGCTGCCTGCTGCGTGTATTTGAAAAGCTAGTGGCTGCGGGAGTGTGATGTTGTAATGCTTTGTATTCACAAGCATTCTCCTAAATACGTTTATACTGCAGGTCTATCGTTAGACACTAATCAGGGATTAAAGTATAAAGGATATTTTGACAGAGCCTCTCGGTCCTGGGGGGCGGGCCTTCCGGTACCGAACCACTGCTAATGCTAATAGTGACGCTCGCTAGCAAACTGCTTTCCATATTTTACGAGACAGGTGGCAACTCCAGCGATGATCCACTCTGTGTTTAAGGAAGTCCATCACAGCGATAGAGAGCTTTTTAGAATCTGTATGTGTGTGTGTGTGTGTGTGTGTGTGTGTGTGTGTGTGTGCCTCATTCACACTCCAGCCCAGTAGGTGGCGGTAATGCAGCTGGTAATGCTAATGAGGAGCACCGCTTACATGGAGAAAACTGAGCGCTGCAGTGTTTAAATGAAGCATCGAAACAATAAATTTGGGTTGATAATTTTTTAGAATCGAATTATTCAAGTTAATCGATTAATTGTTGCAGCCCTAATTTAAACATACCTGGGTTTTGATCAAAGCTTAGTTTTAAAGTTACATTACATTTTTTACAATCAGGTGTGGCAGCCTTGGAAACAAGCAAACAAAAAACTATAATATGAATACATAAATAAAAACACTTTGGAATTCAATGGGTTTGAGCTAGATTTATGTATATAATATAAAACAGAAAATTATTGTCTGTTAATGTGAATACTCACCATTTTAACTGCAATTAAATATTAGGGGCTAACAATAATTATTAAAAGAATTACCATAACAAACATGATATAAAAAGAGCTGTTGGCAAATAAGTAACAGAGTACTTATTTGTATTCTTGATTCTTTTGACAAATAACTGTGTGCTGTACAGAAACACACTACCATTTTTTTCTGGTATAACAAATTAGAATCAATAAATACACACATTATTTCACAAAGCATGTTAATAAAGATTCTGTTTTTAATATTTCTCAATATGTACAACCTCAAATCTGAAAAAGTTGGGACGCTGTGAAAAATGTAAATAAAATGATTCACTAAATCTGGAGAAATCTCTGTGCGCAAAGGACGAGGCTTCTGATAGTATAATGGTACTGTACATCTGAGTCGGTGAAAACAGCAACTTGCAAATCTGGAAAGGCACCATCAGTGCTGAAAGATATCTACTGGTTTTAGAGAAGCAAATGCACCCATCCAGGTAATGGCTTTTTCAGGGAAGGCCTTGCATATTTCAGCAAGACAATGCTAAACTGAATACTGCAACTATTTTGACTTTGTACTAGAAAAGTCTGAGTGCTGAACTGATTTGCCTGCAGTTCAGGACTTTGACCAACACATTCGGCACATCATGAAACAGAAAAAATGACAACAAAAAAAAGACCCAGGATTGTTAAGCTGTTAGAATCCTATCAGACAAGAATGGGATAACATTCCTCTCCTAAAAGTCTGGCAGCTGTCTCCTCAATTCCCAGAAACATGTTTCACACCCTGTCCCAACTCTTTTGAGATGTATTGCTGTCATCAAATTCAAAATTACCTTACTTTTTTCTTTAAATGGCACATTTTCTTAATTTAAACTTTTGATATGTTTTCTATGTTCTACTATAAATTAAGCATGTGTTTATGAGACTTTTTATTTAGATTTTGCACAGCATCCCAACTATTTTTGGAATTGGGTTTGTATTTACTTTTCCACTATTTTTCTTCTAATGGATTCAATTGGGAGTTCATATTGTCCTAATCTGTCTAATGTAGCAAATAAATAATACATGTAAAAAAAGAAAAAATCTTCAGCTACAGTTTCCATCATGAACAGCAATTCAGTGATGGACAAAAGTAGAAGAAATGTGTTTCTGCACTGTGGAGCTCGAAGAACTGATGGAGGAGACAAAAGCAAAGAGCTCAAAGAGGCATGAAGAGGCCCTTTGGGGATGCATAGAAAACATAGTGAATGCATTTGGGCATCAGAGGGGTGATTTCAACAAGTGAAAAAGTGTTATTATTGTAGAAGGAGACTAACCAAAGTTAAGTCTGATGCAAATAAAGCATGTATTGAGTGGCTTTCTATGGGCGCTATTAACTCCCAAAACAAATAGAAATAGGACACAGTTTTTCTGGGTGGAACTTGATGAATTACATCCACAACAAATGTTCATGAATCTCTTCATTCATCTTTTGGCTTGGTCTAGAAATGCCCACAAATTAATAATGAATAGCTTCAAATAACAGGAAGATCCTAATGAACTTATGAGAAAAATCTCCTTATATAAAACAAGACTGAAGAAGGCCATCCCCCTGGGCACAATGAAGTTATTACACAAAGACCTACTACTGTTGTGGCATATGCACTGAACAACTGCTCAAACTTTAAATGGTTCACATGGCTTGGAACTTTCAATCAGTGCTTTACCATCTTTTTATGGTTCTTGCAGTTTATATTTTACACAGCTAAATTGGATTTGTTTATGATGGGCATGTAATGCACAAAATGGTCAGAATTCTGTATATTATGCAACACATTCTAAATCTTATCTATACAAAAATAATACGATAAAATAGATTTATTATTCTGTTGTTCAGACATAAGTCACTTTTAGGTAAATTTCCCTCACAGCTTTTTTTCAGACATTCCAAAGGCAATAACCAAAACACCTACAATATGACCACAGTATTTGCCATAAATGCAAAAGACGAGCTGCAATGAACATAAAGTAATAAGCATTGTCAGTACTGACTCTAGTGATTTGTAGGAGTAAGGTCTCTGCATTTCTGCTGCATAGTCAGAGTCTTAGAGAGATGCAGATAATTGCAAAAATGCATAGAGGGATCTTAATCTTATTGCATATTAGAAATGGAGTTGGTGAAATAAAATGTCATTATGTACATGTTATTGCCATTTATGGGATTCTCCTCTGAGCTGAGCAACTCACAAAAATGCATGAGAGACATGCGCCGTTGTATGTGCCTGTGCATTAATGTGACTGCATACATTCAGACTCAATTGTTTCTAGGTCCAGCCTGGCAAGATTGCCATTTTAACCTTTACAACAACAAGTGACCAGAGTTCCCTTTTAGCTATGAAGCGCATTTAAATGATTTCAAATGCTTTGGCCATTCGATTTAATGATAGATTTAATGTGGCTCTGATTGCCATGGGACTTATTGACATAAGGCGAGTGCCCCTCCTCCCATTATGTCTGAGATTTATGGTAAACAACAGAGACAGGGTGTCTTTAACCTGTGAAAAGTCCTGTATAACAGACAGTTATGAACCAGAATAGATCAGTGTGTCCAGTGCAAGTCCCAAATCACCTAGACTTATAGTACAGGTGATTATGTCCCTCCCCTTTGCTCCCATTGAGAGATGGGAATTGCCATAGCATCCTGACTCCAATTAAGTGGTACTGCAGACTCAGTCCAATTTGTATAGCAGCTGACAGCATTGGATAAATTACTTTATTTTCTAATAGTGTCATCTATTAGCAAGAACAGCAGCAGCAATACTGGCAAGGTCAAAATATTTTTTTTGAAATTTCCTCATTAAAATTTATCCTCCAAGGACCACAAAGACGGGTACAAAATTATTTTCAAAACCATCCAGTAATTCTTGAAACACTGCACTAATGTGCCTTTTCTTTTTAAATTCTTTTTGTCAAACCAGAAGTCTAAAATCCAAAGATGTGCCATTTATGAATGGAACAGAGAAAAATGAAATTGCATATTTCCAGGTCGAGAAGAATCTCCTCTCCTCAACAGCACACAAGCAGTGTAACACACACATGCGCGCACACACAGAAAAAAAACCCCGGTTACTATAGAAATTGTCCTCTTAGGGTAATGATTATGACACCTCAACTGCTGTGCTCTCACTGTGGCCAGAAAAATGAGGAGTTATGTATCTGGCTGGATGAAATGCTGCTCATCTACAATCACACAGTAATTAGAAATCTAATGAAGAATGCAAATACTTTCCCGGTAAAGGACCCTCATTGCAAGACTAACTGAGATCAAATTGAACTTGAAAGAAGTAAAAAAAAAAAGGTACTTAAAACCCTTCAAAATATTGATAAATACCAATATTATAGTGCATTCACATGTAGGCTTTAGCTCCAAGACAGTACTGGGTTATCTGGTGTAGTTGAGATGAATATGTTACAGACAGGTGTAAGGGAATAAGTTAAAATCTTCTCCTACATTTAAATGTCTGAAAGATGCAAATTTTAGAATGACTCCAATCCCCAGGGGGCATTGCACCCACTGTACCTAGGAGAGTGAGAGTGAGCCTAGATGAGACAATGAAATGATAGAGCCGCCCATAGGGAGAGAGGAAAAGAAAAGAGAGAGTGTTTATTTTCAGAGGAAAACAGCCCACAAATGATTATTCTGGATACTGAGACCGATAAAACGCTCAACTCAACAATGCCCTCTGTCTCCTGTGGAGAAAGGAAAAAGCAACAGAGTGCCACTGACAACAGTTTAGAGGAAAGCTGATAGAAGTGGCAGATAAGAGCCCCCCGCTGTCTTGAATTAAAATAATCTGCAAATGGGATTGTTTTATGTAATTTACCATTTCCTGGTGAGAAAGAAAAATAGCAATAATGAACCCACCAGCCAATCCATTTCTGTTCTTCCATTAGCATAACAAAACATAACACATTAAACAAAGTACATCAGGGATTCTCAACACCTGGACTCAGCCATTGGCCACTAAAAGCCAGTGGGGGATGGGGGCTAGTTTTCATGTCTCATTCTGGCACCCTTAGAAACTAAAGAAGAAACTCGACCCTCCGGGGGACCTACTTCTGATAGCTTGGTGACGAGGTGGCTCGAGTGCTCACTTTACTGGGAACGGTTCCACATCTTAAGCAGGTATCTTGAGGTGACCAGCATTTCACCTATTAGCTTGAGTGGGGCAGCTAAGACAAAGTTAACCATTACCGTGTGCTCTCATCAGTCATATCTATATTGAGCTGGTCTTGACTGCCACGGGTATCTGACCAATGGGTTTCTGCAGCTGTTTGGCCTCCAAGCAGATCTTCAGGAGGAAACAGCACACTGACATTGCAGGGATAGGTTGTATACTTTGTCTGTCAGCGTGGTATTAAATACTCAGATTAAAACAAAACTGTCCATTTCTAAACTGTCGTTAACTGTTTAGCTGCATATATTCTGTCTGTAGTTCAGTGATAGCACTGCATATGGGTGGCAAGTGCTAATAGGAATACAAGAATATAGAACTGTCTGTTTTAGTCCAGCTGTCCTTTCAGGTTCATTCTAGTCATACTTGCTGAGGCTTGTTTGAGTTTAGATTGTTGTCACCATGCTTCAGCGAGCACGAAGACGCATGCAGCAGACTTCTCTTGAATAATGCTTGCAGCAGAGACAGAAATGTAGCAAACAAAATAGAGAAAATCCATCATTTGGTACTCACTCAAGCTTTTAAGAATTGACATATTTTGGTGCTAAATGCTGTAGGGACACAGCTAACTCAGAAATTTAAAGTGCTTTCAAGCAACAGTCACCCGTTGATTGATAGTAACACTGCTTTCAATACAGCTGCAGGGAATAAGGATTGTCTCTTACAGATAACACAATCTCAAGACCACATCTTATTACAGCTAAAAGACATTGTAATTTTTTGGAATAGTGAAAAAGCAAAGAAAAATTGGAACTGAACCTTTCACGAACACACGGAAAAAGCAGCTCACAAATTAAAAGCTGCACTCTTGAAATGCTGAAGTTTAAATGGAGAGTTGAAAAATATATCAAATGCATTCGGCACAATCAGACATCTTCTGTCATCTGTTTTACTACACACATTTTTCCTTTCTTATCTAAACCCTCGCATACATTACCCAGTATACATGTTCTGATGAACTGACCCATAAAAATCTAAATACTTACCTGACTTAAATTTGGCCCATCATGTCCTCACGCACCTCTGCAACCTGCCCTCAGCATTTTCAAATTGCTTTCCGAAAGTGCCATTATGACCACTTGCACCATGCACTCTTTAAGAACAAACATCAACTGTCGTTTCTAAAATGACCCACAGGAGGATCACTGCTGGAAACAGGGGCTGTGTCTGTGGCATCCTGAAGGAGAAATTTTAAATTTAGTTTGTTTTGTTAACTTTTTAATCACAACTCATATAGCTCAACCAATAAAAAGTTAGTTTTAGATTTTGGGGTCCTGTTTGCACATACAAATCATAAATCTACAAGTTCAAAAGACCTATCTCATTCAAGGGAATATTAATTTATGTTGGTAATTTATTTATATACCTTCTAGCTTTTGTGCACCAATTTTCATGAAACAAGCACCATGCAGTTTATCTAGCCACAAGCTGCAGGCCTCCTGTAGCAGTGAGGAGCAGTTCAGGTGTCAGGTACGCTCAGTTCTTTATTCACTATCACTATCACTCGATTATTAGCAGCAAGTTCTGTGGGGTGGCAGGTGTGGGCTTCCATGGCCTCCTCCCACCTCATTCAGCACTAAATTAGATTGGAATCTGAGGTGTTTAAAGGGCAGGTCAGCACCTCTGAAACGTATTTGTATTGCTTAAGCCATTCCTGAACAGTTTGTATGTTACTGGATGCATTTACTCGGTGAGGGAGGCTGCCCTCATGGAGTGGAGCGGTTGCCATGAGGACAAGTGCTTGGTCTGAGCATCATACTGCCTTGCTAGTAGATGATCAAAGTTTATTTTTATTTTTATAAATAAGCCAAACTAAGTAAAAACATGTTTTAAAAATTTTAATGTATTGTGACCCTTAATTACATACTCTGTAGAAGCCCATTTACCAGATGCTGTAATATTAGCGATGGAACATTTGCAGCTTTGAGTTTTCTGAAAGTCTGCAGCTTTTTACACCTGGATTTTGGCAGCTTACCCCCTTTTTTTCAGTTCCATCTGACACTGCTTTGGCTGCATGCTTTTGGGTAATTTTGTCAGTGTGACCATTGACACAGTCTCATGGACTAATATTCAACCCCAACCATTTAATATTGAAGCTACATCTGTCTTTTATGCTTTCTCTAATCTCTACAGAGGATTTCTGAAGCTCTGTTTGAGTGAGTGATATTGGTTCTTGGTCACCACCCGGACCAGTCCCTCTTCTTCAGCTGCTCGGTTTTTCGTAATGGCTGATGCTAAGAATAGTCCTGGTGGTCGCACATGTCTTCCATTTCACATTTTAATAGGCCACTGTCCCCCTGGTACAAATCAAAGCTTTAAAAATGGTTTTGCCCTTGTCCTATTCAATGCCTCTCCAAATTTTGCCACATGTCTACAGGGGCTACAGAGCTTTTTGTCCTGAAATACAATGTGTGTGGGAGTCTACATAAATAGTTTTGTGGCTTTCTAAAATAAATTCAATTTAACTCCACTCCAGAGCATTTAAGAATGATTAAAGCAAACAGCATCACCCCGAACAACACTGAAGTGTAGGTCTGCAAATGAGTGAAAAACTGCTTTTTACTGTGTTATTACAGGTTACTGAATATATTATTAATGCCAATGGATAAAATTGCAGCAGCAGTTACAGCAACAGCAGGACATGGACAAGGATACGTGGGGATCATACATAGTTAAAAAGAAAGCAATTAAAAACACCTAAGCAAGCAATGCAGTGAAGTGTGCAAAAGTGAAGGTTTGTTTTCAGCATTTACAAACAGCTCCCTCTCTAATTTCAAAGGGATTTACACAACTTGTATTACCTACAGTGAGGAAAATGAGTATTTATAATAATTAATTTCAGTTTTATTGCATAAAATAAGTATTTGAACACCTACCAACAAGCAAGAATTCTGGCTCTCACAGACATGTTTTTACTTTAAGAAAATCTCCTAGTCTGCAGTCATTGCCTGTATTAATCGCACCTGTTTCAACTCATTAAAGTCACCTGTCTACACACAGTCAGCCTCTCCACCATGGCCAAGACCAAAGAGCTGTGTAAGGACACCAGGGACAAAACTGTAGACCTGCACAAAGCCGGGCTACAGGACAATAGGCAAAGAGTTTGGTGAGAAGGCAACAACTGTTGCACAAGATGACTGTCAATCTGGGGCTCCATGCAAGATCTCGCCTTGTGGGGTAAAGATGATTCTGAGAAAGGTCAGGAATCAGCCCAGAACTACACAGGGAGACCTGGTCAATGACCTGAATAGAGCTGGGACCACAGTCTCAAAGATTACCATCAGTAAGAGTAACTACGCTTGAAGTTCGCCAGTGGCCACCTGGATGATCCAGAAAAGGCATGGGAGAAGAGATGAGACCAAAATTTAACTTTATGGTATCGGCTCAACTCGCCGTGTTTGAAGGATGAAGAAAGATGAGTACAGCACCAAGAACACAGTCCCAACCGTGTTGGGGTGGAAACATCATGGATGAAGTCATGTATCATGAGATTTTGGCCAACAACCTCCTTCCCTCAGTAAAAGCATTGAAGATGGGTTGTGGCTGGGTCTTCCAGCATGACAATAACCTGAAACACATCCAGGGCAACAAAGGAGTGGCTCCAAGGAAACATTTCAAGGTCCTGGAGTGGCCTAGCCAGTCCGGACCTGAACCCAATGAAAAATCTCTGGATGCTGCCCAGCGACAGCCCCGAAACTTGACCTAGAACTACAGGAAACGTCTGACCTCTGTGACTGCAAACAAAGGTTTCTGTACCAAATATTAAGATCTGGTTTTTCATTGTATCAAATACTTATTTCATGCAATAAAATACAAATTAATCATTTAAAAATGATACCATGACTCTTACAGTTAAAGTGTGTTGTGTGTAAGACTGTGGAGGGACCAGCCATCAGAAGCATATGCCCCTCATTTCACTAGCTAGTTTTCCTTTACCTTTTTATGTTTTGTTTTTACTTCACGATCCAAACCTAATAAGCCCCTGATCATGCTTTATTAGTGTATCTTTTCTGGGTTTGCTTTGTCACATAGGTATTTTGAATGTTAAAACTGCAACAGTAAGACAGAGTCCTGTTGCTTCACATAAAGAAAAGGATGACGGAACACCGTATCACTGCAGCCCTTTTATGGGCTACAATTCATTTCAAAGCTCTGAGTGGAAAAATGGTTTGAAGGGTCTGGGAGCATAATGAGTGACAGTAGTTCCTGCCACTATGAACAATCCAGGTGTCACTCAAGCAACAACCCTCTTTACACAGACTTATTCAGCTCTGACAAATGAACAAGGGCTGCTTGAAAGTCACAGAGCTGAATAAAGCCGTTAAGTCCTAAGCCTCTTTTTTTTTTTATCTTTCCCATTTACTTTTTCATTTGTTGACTGAGGTCCCAAACCCCCACACCTTGGTTAGGTTCCCCATCCTGCTCACAGACAGACTTGAATGGTTCAATTGCTTCATGGATTGCTTTTGAGAAAATCCCTCAAGAGGACACTGGAGCAATTTATTTAATTTGCATGCCTATCTCAACAAAAGATACAACCAAATTGTTGAAATATTTTAGCCGACAGAGACGTGTGTGCATGTGTGTGTGTATTTGTGTCTTTTCTTACATATAGCAGAGTTTTATACAGATATACAAACTGACTAGGTTTCTGAAAGAGAGTTATATAAACCCAACATGCTGTCCAAATAGTACTACAAATCATACCATTTATGAGGAAATAAAACATCTGGGGTATGCTTTGAAAATCATCCAAGTCCTATTGCAGCCACCGATGCTTCCAATACATCATTTATCTGTTATGTGAAGAACCTTTTCAGTCAGTTTCTTTGACGTATTTTCTCCGTGCCGAGGCTTTAAGCAGGAAAAACATGAAGCACAGTAAACAACATGCAACGCACAAAAGCTGCCTCCAATCACAGACCTTTAACATCACAGCAGAGAGCATACGTTTCAAATCCCAAGACACTAATAACTTGGTCACTGGTGCAAAAAAAGCTGTCCCATATCTAAAATTGATTATCCTTCTTAAATTGTATTCACACCCTACTTCCTGATATGAATTCAGGGGCACAGGACAACAACAGATAAAACTGAAATCAGATCACTCGTATGTAGATGCGACATTTAACAGCAACATTAGATTCCCAACTGCTGGAGGATAAAAGTCATGTTTGAACACAAGATGGGCAAACTCCACTGAGGCTCCTACGGGAACTGCTTGCAAGGTAGCAAGCTAACATACGTGATATTTTAAAAAAAGCTTCATTACCTATTACACTAATATAATTAACTGAATCATGATAATATCACATATGAGAGATGCATCCCATGAAACAGAAGAAAAAACACTTGACAATACAGAGTTCTTAAGTTAAACTAATTTTAACAACTTTATGAAATAAACTTTATGAAATTTGACTTTTTTTCTCCTTTTAGAGACTTCTCACTTAGTTCACATGGCTGTAAAAGAAGGCTGTGAATCACAGCATTATAATACCTTTGAACATAATAAATATAATTTTAATTAAAATAAGTCAAAATATATAATAAAATAAAACTTATATAATAAAATAAAATACTAAAATAATAAAATAAAATACAATATACATCAAACTATACTTGACTCTTGAGACTCTTGAGTAACTGAGTAACTGATAAAAAGTGGCAGTGCAATGAAAAAAGAAAAAAAAAGCAAATTTGCGCATAAAGAATAAAATTAAATAACAATATAATTTTTCGTTTTAAAGAAGTTTTCTTGTAATAATTTTGTTAAGTTCTCTATATAGTATACAGTATATATATGTAGTGAACTGTAATTCTTTGGAGGCTTGTGAGGCTTTACAAAACCTAACAATTTTCTAACAAACCGTATGCCTTGGTCCATGCACCTCTGTAGTTACAGATGGCGTAATGACAGACGAATGGAACACATGCAACAATTATTTGAACAGAAGTTAAAATATGAACGACAATCTTAAACAACTTTAATCTCAGTTTCACCCCTACATGAAGCCTGAACCTTTCTATTGTTTGGAGGCCTTCGTGGCAAACATAAAAAAAAAATACAGCTGAACCCTACATCCCTTTTATATTTTCCAGTATGACACTGCCACTGCCAGCATACAAATCCCACAACCTTTTCTGACCTTTCTGAATGGACATCACGTTAGCTAAAAGTCTGCATTTTTAACAAACCCTGCGGACTAGCATCTGTGCACCCCTTTGCATCACTCTTGCACATGCAAATGACATGAGTAAGAATTGCAAGAGGCAGCACCTTATGTCCCAAAACTGTGGCTTCACTTTCTTTTAAAGAGAATTTCACGATCACCTTAGCATGCATGCCACTTGCTAAAAGAAAAAAAAAAGAGTAATTTCTAAGGCACAAATCAGAACTTGATTTATATTCAGTTCAGGACCTCTGTGCTGGCAAGAAACTTTTCTGCCCTAAAGCAAACAACTGTTCCATCATCTGCCTTTCACAAATCTTTAGATCTCTGTGAATGTCAGCAATATCATTCTCCTGCTCCAGTCCCCAATCCAGTCTGAAGGCCTGGCCACCGTGCTTGAACCAAATCTCAAGATGCCGAGGCGCCCGTGTTGTAGCCCGCCACTTAAAAGCCAAGCCACAGCTGAAAAACACTCGAGCTGATCGATGGTCTGACTAGCGCAAATATCAGGCCTGACCATGGGGCAGCGACTCAAAGTGTTTGACAGACAGAAATCATTCTACCATGACAAGCCAGGCATACTAAATACTGATGAGCTCGTCTGAAAAGGTCTCACCACTTGGGATATTCCAAGTGTCAGCTATCTTCAGAATGCTATAAAAAAACGAGAAGGATGAGAGAGAGAGACTTATGCTGTTCAGCTGCTTCTGTTAAATGTCAGCTCTATTTAAAATTATATTTCATTATTTAACAGGAAATTTGCCTTTCAAATAAGTTTCAAATAAGCTTAAAATGATTTAAGATCCCTCTGTTAAAGAGATGCTTTAAATCCTTCCTGTAAATATATTTTACTGAAGTCTTCTTTTAGTAGAGTTACTTCAAAAGTTTCAAATGAGAATCAAATTCCAAATGAATTACTTTCATTTTTCACCTAAACTCATTCAGACAGGAAAGAACTGGCAGCGATGTGACCACATACCACGGAAATTCAATTCTATTCAATTCGATTTGGTTTGATTTGATTATTTTTGCATTTCCATTTGATTCATTTTTATTTATATATATATCACCAAATCACAGCAAACAGTTGCCTCAAGGTGCTTTATATTGTACAGCGAAGGCCCTCCAATAAGAAAGAGAAAACCCAACAATCAGATGGCTTCCTATGAGCCATTTGATTGTTGGCAATTTGGCAACAGTAGGAAGGAAAACCTCCCCTTTAACAGGAAGAAACCCCCAGCAGAACCAGGCTCAGGGAGGGGCAGCCATCAGCCCTGACCGGTTGGGGGTGAGAGACAGGAAGACAAACTGTGGAAGAGAGCCAGAGATTCATAAGAACTAATGATTACATGCAGAGTGGGGTATAAACAGAAAGAGTGAAA
>VOQJ01002415.1:9730-20593 GCA_015052665.1 Apistogramma diplotaenia
ACACACATACTTTGGGTATGTTTCACATCTCACACACACACGCACACACACACACACACACACACACACACACACACACACACACACACACACACACACACACACACGCACACACAAGGTGTCATGTGACTGTCAGCAATGGCTTTGGCTGCAGTTCCTACAGGCATGTGGTCCTGCTACCTATAATTTACGCTGAGCAGAAATAAGTTTCATTTGTAGACGCCGCCTCTTCTGGATAGACTCATATACTGTATTTTCTTTTATTTCTCTGTCTCGTTCTCTCTTCCCCTCTCCTTTATAGACACACGCACACCTAATCATATATGCAGCTGGTGTAATAATATGGCAGGGTGCAGACAGTACTGGAATAACTACTGAGACAGGGTGATATTTCATAACCCCAATAATTGGATACGTCTCTATTCTCTAATTACTAACTAAATCATGTACGCTGCAGTGCCATACCATGCAGATAAAACAGACTGATGCACACATGTTCACAGCCAACTGTCCACAAATTTATGTACAAACGGATTCGTGTCTGGCTGACAGGAGACTGATGAAAGACTCACAATCTATTGTGCACACAAATGTATGTCTATCTTTTGTACTTACAACAGTACAACAATGCATATTCCTGCCAATGGATCTTGCGGTGCTATACCCCTGCAAATAGTGACAAATGTGCCATAGTTTTATGGACAAAGAGATTGAGAAAGTTTTTGATATCTGCAATATAAACTTTGGAAAAGAAACAGCACTACATCAAGTCGTAAACCCCTGAGGCACAAGAGGTGTTTGTGTTCATGTAGAGTTGCTCTTGTGGGGTATGGAAAGACATTTTTAAAGACCCGCTCGCTGTATATCATTTGCTAAGTTGGTGGCATTTTAAGATTTTATCCTCTAAATTACCAAAATAGCATATACTATAAGACTGCTTTTCTTGTGCTTCAATAAAAAATACCAAGGTAGGACAGAGTACAATCTAAGCTTCTTGTGTGTGTGTGTGTGTATGTGTGCGTGTGTGTGTGATACTCTATTGATTCCTGGACAGAATAATCTTTTTGCTTGTGCCTTTCCAGGCAGGTCAAAGACCAAGGTCAGCTAAAGAGCAGTGTCAGGTAAAATTATTCCTGCTCTTGGGTGCCCGGTTCTTGTAGTTGTGGGAGTCAGACTGCTCAGTGTAAGAAACAGTTAAGCGATTACGTAAAGAGGCAAACATTACGTTCTGCCGAAGAGCCGAGGCAGCGCACCCACGCGATTACCTTCTCTGTTTTTGTGACACGGTGCTTAATGTCACACATCTACAGTAAGTGCTAGATAAAAGTTATTTACTTCACCAGGATCACATGTGTATATTTTTGGGATTATTATTGCTATAATTAATATAGAAAAATATCTGATTATATGATTATAGCATTAAGAATTTTGTAAAAGTTATATCTTCCATCATATAATTTGTGGCTATGATTACAGGTGCTTAGGTGTTGCAGATGGTAGTCATCATCATCATGTAAGTCTATAATCCCAGTGAAGCTTTTTCTCTGGACTGAGCATAGTCTTTTCTGATTGGAAATGAGCAGCACTGGTGCTTGCTGTCTTGACAGGCAGTGAAGAGTACTTGTTTTTTTTTGTTTTTTTTTTACTGCAGCTCCATTATAGCTACGTTAATGTATAGAAATCATACATTTTTAAACATTTATTGATCCATAGTATTTCTGCTGACAATGTTGCTTCAGATAAACCTGCTCCAAGGCATGTTACAATACAATGACTCTCTGCGTGGTGGCTAATGGTGAGCAAAGGAACGTATAAGAAATTCCTCCCCTGGGCAGAGACTGTCCAGTGATGGTTCAACATCCATTAACAGAGACAGCAGCGTTGTGCAGGGTTCTGATACCAACTATAGTCAATATGTAAAGAGTTTAGTGACTTTTTTTTTTTTAGCCTTCTTTAAAGTAAGATGGTCAAAATGGATTCAGCCTTGTGCCTATCTATTCTAATGTTCTAACTGCTTTACTGCTAAAAACATTATGTCGAATGGGGCATGTCTTTAACAATCAATATTTAGTAATTTTCCAGCTAACATTTGATAACCTCTTTCTTTATTTGTATTCATTTCTTCTCCACAATTTCAGTGACCTCTCACCTTCCAGCTTGTAAGTGTTTCCTCTATCTTTTGAGATTAATGTCCATATTTTAGAGTCTTCACAGAGTCTGCTGTTGATTTAAAGTCAGTAGTGAAGAAGGTGAAGAGGTACAAAAACTCAAGGACTCTGCTGAATCTCACACCTTGACCTCTTTCAAAAAATATAATAAATCAAGGATTCAGAGGCAAAGTGATGTGGTAATGTGTTGCCTAAAAAGTTTATTTGTAGTTTTTAAAAGCAGAACTGAATTAACTGAACAAAATTCTTTTAAATTATTTTTGGTTTCCAGATGCTGGAAGGTGAGGTGCGCTGCCAGGTTGACTGCATCATCTGTCGGTCAGTTTAGACAATATGCAAATTGTAATGAATCTATCAGGAGGGATGGGACTGATTTAATGTGTGCCAACAATATTTGCTCAGATGTCAGGGCCATAGGCCTGTGCTCTTTTATATGCAAGATATTATTCTTGTGTTGGAAATAGGAATGGCATTTTTGAAGTGAGCAGGGAGCTTTTGGAGCTGAGTGGAGCATTATAGATGTCCATGAAGACTGGACTCAGTTGTTATGAGTGGCTTAGTGAAGGGTTAGATGTCTGGGTCTACTGTATTGTTTTTATTCATTTCATAAGGCATCATTCCTCTGTGAATAGTGGCGACAGGTTAGGAATGGACAAAATTAAAATAACAAAAAAGCATTCAGGCTGTCTGGCAGTTCAGGGTCTCTCTTGCTCGGCGTAACTTAGTGCAATGTGAAGACCAGCGACCATAGAAAGTAAATGACATTGGGGCCTCAAGCGACGATGGGCGAAATAACTGAGCCTGGAATGTCTGAAAGCAAAAATGGACCGAATTCTTTGAGGTCCACTAAAACGTTCAATCTGGCTGCGTGTGGCTGACAATAAAGTCTAACATCCAGACGTCCCCGATAGAGGATTTACCTGGTTTCCAAGAGTTTCAGGTTAGCAGGAATTTAGCAAGTTAGTTTCCATCTGAAGATTCTTTTTTCTCGACCTTCAGCTCTTCTCTGACTTTGGAAGTAAACAAACAGGGAAATCAGAAAAGCAGTGACATTTGGCAGGTTTGTGAAGTTCTCTAGCTGACACATAATGATGTGTTACCAGGTGGATACCTGTTTTGCGGATTTTCAATAAATATTAGTGTAAAATATTTATTGCGGTATTTTTGCTGTTTTGTGAGTTTTTGCGGTACTTCTTCAGATGCGTAGTACGTGTTGTACAGTAATGTATACATTTGATGAACTTTACACTAAAAATATCACCAAATGTATAAACATATATATCTGAAGTTACAATTTTATTTTGAGGAACTTTAAGGAATGAGTCATTTCAGGAAAGGAAAAACTAATTACACCGTAAGTAATTTTATGGAGTAAATAACAGATATTTTAGAATAAAAACAAACAATATTTACCCAGTCTTATTATGTAATTACACTTTTTTTTTTTGGGGTGTACGTGGATTTTTGACTCTAATAGCACATATAGAAATGTGATAAGGATTGTTCATCTTCCTACTTACATAATAACATACTAACAAACATCAAATATCAAATACATTTACAGATTAACTTTGGAAAATATTGTTTGTTCTTATGCTAAAATACATAGAAGTTGCACACTACTTAAAATTACTTACAGTGTTATTTGTTTGTCCTTTTCTGTAAAAACTTGAATTGTTACCCCATTACTCTCATGTATCTGCCAATATTTGTAGGTACAAACTATTAAATTATAATTTCTGATAAAATACATTAAAATTCTATTTAATTGTACCTCTGTAGTCATGGGCTGTATTATATAGAGCTACTGAGCAGTCATTTTTATTTAGCGTTGCTGTCCCCCAGCATGTGTGCCCCCCAGGCTGGGAACCACAGCTTTATGTGTTGTTATATGCCGCCTATCTGCTGAATCAAACTGGAACAGACCTGATCCATCAGTGGTCATATCAATTTTGTCATCAGCTTAACAGTTGTACGACGTGTCTCTGCTTTAAACAACAGGCAACACTCAGCGAAAGGTCAATTTTTCCACTCACTTCACCATGCTATTTCTCATGCTATAATGTGCTACAGCACAATATATTTCAGAGGCACTGTCATCGACTGCAACCCGGCTCTTCAAGTACTACAATCTGTTTCTTTCTTAATTCTCTCTCAGCTACCTTCATTTTGATTTCCACACGACGTTGTACACGAGCCCAAAATGCAGATGAAATCATTAAACAGATAAATAAAAATCCTGCTGGAAATCAACTGGGCTGGCCTGTCATATTAATTGTGCCATAAATAGAAGATGTTTGCCATCATGAACAAGCATCTGTTCATCCAAGTAATAAGAGAGAGACATTTAGAGAGGATGGATGTTACTATAAAAGATGAAGTCGAGACTTTGGTGCATGAACAGATCGAACACGCTCGCATTAAGTTGCTTGTTTGACATTACAGCTTTAGTAGAAATGTTCAGAAATGTCTAAACATTTGAATCTTTTATTGGCTGCGAGACTCTGGTTCACATCCAGACAGTCGCATATGGCGTCAAGCTGTCCCAAGACATCTTGCAATTCAACAAGGGAGGAAATTTGAATAGTTTGGTCACGAAACATTCCTTTTGCCAATGTGAAGAATTGAATTGGCAAAAGTGTTTCTGCATAACACCAGCTCCAAAAAAAAAAATCTCCCTCCATGTTTCTCCAGATACAGCCAGTGCTCCCATTGTGATACAAAACAGCTTCATTTGTTTTACTCTGTTTTTCTGCACCGATGTCCATCTGAACATGGAACGAATGTGTTTGCGATTGTTATTGCTGTAGTTAAGGTTTCTTTTTTTTTTTTCAAAATCAAAGACAGGAATTGAAGCTTCGCTCCCTCATGTGTTTCCACTCCTGCATGTGCTCTCTTGCTGCTGCCGCTCTTACTTACTTTCCATACGCATCTATCTGGGCATGGCGCCAAGTTCCCACCTTTCTGGCCAATCAGTCAGCACACACGAGATTCATCTACTCGTCGATACCCGGCGGTATTCACATCTTTTCTCCATCTGATTGTTCAGTTCTCCACCACGGCAAAGTGCAAGAGTATTAAAGTGTTTTCCTTATGGTGTTTTCAACCTGCAAGTAATCTTTCAAAGTTCAGTCCATAATTTGTTGAACAAAGATGCATTTTTGTAGTTTTGCCTCTGTACCCAGTGGATTTGAAATCAAACAATCAAGATGTGATTGAAGTGCAGACTCTCAGCTTTAATTCATGTGGTTTAAAAGTAGCATTAACAGTTTAGGTAATTACAGCCATTCTTATACACAGCTCCACATTTTCTTAGCCCCAAAAATAAGTGGATTTTTGACCAACAAATAGCTTCATGGCCAGGTGAGACCCTTATTTTTATGAAAAAAAACAGAATATCCGACGTGTTAACCATAATATCTATCATGAAGCCAAAAGAGATGTCAGAGGAAGTGAGAGACAGAGAAACCTTTAGGAGTGACAAAAAATCTGGTATCTTTAAAAAAAAAAGTGAATAGACTGGCCAGCTGAGACAGCAAAGTGCAGGCTGACAAAATTATTTCTATGGATAAGAAAAAACAGTCAAGAACACTGTTGGGGAGGTAGGCGCATTATTGCCGAGGCCTACAATCAAGAGACGCCTTCATGAATGGAAATACAGAAAACACTGATTGCACTGAAGAACAAGAAGAAGACTTTGCCAGAGAATATCTAAAAGAGACGGCACAGTTCTGGAAAACATTCCTTGGACAGATGAACTTGTGCAAGAATGAATAAATGGGAGAAGGAGAAGAAGGAGCTCATGAGCTGAAGCAAACCACGTATCTGTCAAACATGATGGAGGCAGCGTTATGGCGTGTACGGCAGCCAGTGGAACTGGGTTACTAGTGTTCATTGATGATGTGACTGCTGAACAGGATGAATTGCGAAGTGTACAGGGCTTTACTCTCTGCTCTGATTCTGCCAAAGGCTGCAATACTGATTGGGGAACAGCTCATTGTGCAAATGGATAATGAGTCAAAGCACACTGCAAAAGCAACCCAAGAGTTTCTCAAGGCAGATAAATAAGATGCTCTTCAATGGCCAAGGCAGTCACCTGAGCTCAACCCAACAGAGCAGCTTTTCAGTTATTAAATACAAAATGAATGCAGGGAGACCCACAAACAAGCAGCAGTGAAGGCCTGGCAGAGCATCTCAAGGGAGGAAACAGCATTTTTGATGCGTATGGGGTTCAGACTTCAGTCACTGACTTTAAAGGATTTTCATCTAAGTACTAAAAACTATCCTCATATTTAAAATCATTTTAGTTTTTCCAATCATTTTTGAGCCTCTGAAAATGGGGACTATGTATGAAAACGGCCATAATTCCCAAAACCCTTCAGTTAAAGCGGAAACGTTTGCACTTCACTCACATATTGACTGTTTGACATAAAACTCACTGTAGCGGGCAAGACTAGAAAAAAAGGTGTCTTTGTTCAACAAAATGGGCCTAACTGTATGTCCCAGGATGACCTCTTCCACTAATCACTGTGTCTGTTACCTCACCCGTCTCTCCACTGTCTAATCTAGATAAAGCCTGCCTGTCCTGCTCTCCACTCCACATTTTACCATCAAGTCAGCACTCGACAGGCTCTCTTGCGCTTTGCTCCCTTTATCAGCTCCAGCTTTGTTCTCCAGCATGTGCTTCGATTGCTCTCCATCCGCTCACCTGCACCTTCCAGCTCCTCCTCTCCCAGCGCTCGGATCCAGCTGATAACGACTTTAACGTTACAATGAACCATCTTTACTAAGATATTTTAAGTTTCTAAATCCCACCTTTATCAGTTCTTATCGTGTCTAACTATGCACAAGCTCAGAAAAAGTTAATTAAAGTATATAAATATGACAATATGCATTTAGCGTAGTGACCAGTGACTCTCTGAGAAAGGAAACAAAAGAGCAAATGTGCATTTTCTGTTGTTCATGAGCTCCAATTTTTGTTTATAAGTGTTCTTTTTAAGATAACACTGCATTATTTTCAGAATAATCATGATTTCATTGTATTGTTGCTGAGCTAAACACCCCTTTGCTTTTGCTTCAGTGGAAAATAGTGGATAAATACAAAACGTCCACAGCTTGACAGATGCAATACACCAAAGTGGCATAAAAATACAATCAAGCAGATGAAATAATAATAATAAAACTCTATTCCTACAAATATTCCTCTTGCACATTGTTTATATTGAAAATATGTAATTTGATCCATTTTTGTACATTTTATTAGCTAAAAGTTGCTTTCTGCTGTCTATGCACAATATAGAAATCTTCCATTCTCTGAATAAGATTTTCAATATGATAATTTGATTTGTGGAGTTATGTTTGTATTGTAGTAGAAGGTATTGATGTCATTTTTTTTGCTGGTCTGCTGATATCAAAGTAAGCAGGTCAGGCACTTGTCCCCACCCCTCACCCTCCTTCCCCGCCAGCCCTTTCCCTCTCTCCCACTCTCTTTCTCTAGCTGGTGTAGTGCATTGGTATGCAGGGTGATGTTGGCCAGTGTTTGCAGGGGAAGGATAAAACAGTAATCAGTGCCAATGAAGCAGCTCTTGTCCCAGAGCACAAATGTGCCAACATCAGCAACCCCACCAAAGCATGTGTATCAGTATGTGTATGTGTGCCTTTTTTTAAAATGGGGAGAGAGTGAGCAGTGCCGGAGAGGTCAGACAGGGGTTATTTTCCTGGACACAGTTTTTCTATCAGTTCTTTTTCTCTTGTGTGGAATATGATCACACCCAGTGAAACAAAGCAGCTGGCTTATCTGTGTTTTTTTTTTCTGTCCTAGTCTTCATCACACTGACACAGAATCTGCTGGGAGGAAGAATTATTGTTTCCTGGATGTCACACCGGTCCAGTGGTTCTCAAAGTGTGGGGTGGGCCCCATTGGTGGACTTTTTGAGTTCCTTAAGTGCTGCATGCCAGAAAAAGGTTGAGTGCTACCGCTCTAATCATACAATTCTATACCTGCTGAGTGGTGGACCCGCGGGCCCAATTTGCATGGTCCTGATGCAATTGTTGAGAAATACTGTAGATTCCAGGGTGAAAACGTGGAGAGGTTGTTTCTGTTTGGTTTGCACTGGAGAGCTTAATGAACAAAATGCTACAATTATTAGCCTAAAAACTGAATGCGAGTCCAAAATCGACATTTTTATCATTCATTTAAGTCTCTGGAAAGGCAAAAACTCGTTATTTTAGCGCCAAAGTGCCAGTGAGCACAGTGCTGAACCGTTACGTGCACCAGCATCCCAACTAACTGCACACAGGATGACTGAGATCGCAGCTTCCAGCTGGCGGGCCCTCTGTGTTAATGTGTGTAAGCAGTTCGCACCCGGCTAAATAAAGGTGAAAATAATTAACGCTTGGAGAACAGTTGCCTTAACTGTGATTATCCTTCTCTGCTGTTTGGAACCGAAGCACATTCATCGCTCTGTTTCCTCAGCCCATTAGCACACATTAACCGAGTCTTATTTATTTATTTCTGTTATCTCTGTCAATAAAGCTGTTTGATTTAAACTGTTGACTGAACGTCTTGCTGAGTGAAAAGTGTTGACTGAGAGGATAGCTCCAGATGGTGGTTGAAGGACACAGTCATGCTGCGCTGCCGCTGCTCTGTTTACGTCCATTCAACCTTAATAATTAGAGCCAAGAGGCCATCAGGTGAGGACATAAATAAAAGAGGTCACACTAGAAAAAATATAACCTTTTATTATTCATCTTCTGTGTCATAAAGGTCAACTTTTTATGGTGATCGTAGTTCATACAAGTCTTGATTTTCTTTCTGTTTATTAGTGTTAACTAACTACCCTTCATTGTTTTAGGTGCTCTTTCAACTATACCCACAACAAAGCGTATTGAAAACTGTTGATTTTTTGGTACATTTCAACAAATTTACCATGAAATATGAAGATATATAGCACACACACCCACATGCACACACACGTGGTCTCAGGATGTTATGTTTCATGTGGAAAAACTCAGTAATTATTATTATGATCAACTGGATTTTCACAGAGCGCTTCATTCATGGATTCAAATGAGTTTGAATGTTTAAATGGCTAAAGGTCAACTATATGAGTCAGCAAGTCTTTCTGAGAGGAACACAGGAATTAGCATCCATGCATTTAAATTACAAATTAGGCTTTTATTGTAGAAAGATGGATGATACTAGTTGCTCTCATTACGTGATGACACAGTTTTTAAAGTGGTGCTTTTAGTGAATTCCACAAACAAGCTGCATTCCCATCTCCTCGTGCATCAGTCATCGTCATTCAAACGGCGCAGTTCTGTTGAAAAGCATTTGCGAACTTCGCATTTCTGCTGATTTTCTGCTTTAAGTAATTTAAGTTTTGTGCCATTTCTGGGTATTTTAGTGGAAAAAAACAAGCAAAATTTTCCCATCTTACCCTCTAAATACTGCTGTGACTTAACCTTCACTTTTAATATTTTTGCTATGCATCATATTGATGTTCCACTAATCAATTTTCCTTGTATATTACAGATAAACACGAGGCCCCTCATATCTTTAGGTGTCATGAATAGCCTGTGGTTGTCTCACCATGATGAATATATACCAGCGACCCTATGCTGCTGTACACTCGAGTATTTCAGTATTTCAGGCAGTGGCACAGCTCTCCTCAGACCACCGCAACAAGGTAAGCAAAAGTGTCATCTCTTTCCAAGTTCATTTAATTCAGGGTGTTGTGTATTTAACTTGTGCCAATTCTGCGCCTTCTGCACAAGGACACCGAATTCCCCTTGGAAGAAGTTTTTGTGGCCGATGTGCTGAAGACTGCTCTCATCAGGAAATGCAGAATGCACAGCTTTTGCAGCCGAGCAAAGGCGCCGATGATAAGATTGGTCATGCCAGCCCCCACCAAGCTTACTGATAACATATTTCCCACAATTTCCAACCCTTTGCAATCTGTGCTGAAGTTGTATGTGCATAGGCTGAAAGCGTTCTAAAGAGTTCTATTTTGTTTTGGGGTTTTTTGTTAATTGCGACATAGTTGCAGCCTGGAACAAAAGGGGTTACCTTTACAGCTCTGGCTTCAAAAATGTTTGTGCTGACTTTCTTTCAGAGAGTGACCGTTTGGGTGTGTGGATGGATTCAGCATGTGACTACCTCCTGTGTGGCCTGGTCCCTTGTCTGGCAGGCCAGCCTAATCTGCTATCAAACAGCCTTGCAGACCTTGGCCTCCTACAATGGCTGCCTAGCCATGATTAGTGTGTGAGCATTCTTTATGTGTGTGCGAAAAGAGAAGTGGAAGGAAATAAGGCATGATGGAGTGGCTCCCAATCACGAGTAAGGCAGAACATTGCTGTTATGGATTGCAGGCCCTAGAGACTGTACACACACATGCACTTACACATCCAGTGCACACCTACTCATAGCCAAGCATGCTTTCACACAGGCCCACAAAGATAAATTAAAGGCCGGAAACGTTTCACACAGGCCCACAAAGATAAATTAAAGGCCGGAAACGTTTGGGGGAATTACCTGCATATCCCCGTGGTAAAGTCGTGATCGTTATGATGCAGTCTCACACCTAGTAGTTCAGTAATATGTCACGAGGCACATGCTACCAACCCCCCCCCCCCCCCCCCACCACCACCCCTTTCCCAGCTACAGAGGCGATACATTTAAAAGCTAAACCTGTGC
>VOQJ01002419.1:9113-32205 GCA_015052665.1 Apistogramma diplotaenia
CGACCTTCCGGACTTTTGAAGGGGGTTTTAAATTTTCCTGGGGGCAAAGGCTAACCTGAATATGGCAAAAAAAAAAAAAAAGTAAACAGGGGTCATCAGTTTTGGAAGTAATAAAATACTTTGTCAAACCTGTCTGTCTAAACTGGATTACTATGAGTTGCAGACAGTTTTTCAGATCTCTGGGTATTTTTTTTTTTTGAGGGTGAGCTGCCCAAAGTCTTGGCACTAATTTTGGAAACTGGGTGATGCAAGCAAGTTGTATGACACCTGCAGCAGGTCTGTGTGATGGAAATATCTCAGCCCCACTGAGCAAAGCATCATCGTGTTTAATACTCATGCACGTATCAAGTAGTTTCTCTGTCTGTCTCTTGGTCTTTGGTTTCAATTCATTTCTAAAATTGCATTAGAAGGACAAATGTAATACTGCGCTCTGTTTGTATCTCCCCTCCTGCGGCAGTGTCGCCCTTTGGCAGGCAGTTGTAATCAAGATGACATGTCAGATTGGCATCAAAATCAGCCCTAATGCTTCTAATGGCAATACATATTCACTTATTCACTTAACACTTGTTTTCAATTGGCTCTGTCAGTCTGTTCTCTATCTATGGCATGTGCAGTGCAGAGAGACATGTGGTATTACAATTCTCCAGATTTATTATTCTGTGGTCCAGGGAGAAGGGAATATGAATGAATGTCAGTGAATGATTTAGCCTCGCTGCCGAGGAGCATGAAACATACCGAAAGAGCCTGCACAGGTGACACCGATACAAAATGTGACTGCCCCGTGGCCGGCTTCCCAGAAACTCGACACCGGTGACACTCCGGCACAGCGTTGCTCGGCTTTGACCGGGGGACATACTAACACAAACCTGTTCAAATAAATATTCCACGAGCACGAGGCATCTTAGGGCCCCCTGGGCACTGATTTACTCAGAATAGAGGGTCAATGTTGCATACCCAATTTCCAAAGTGTGGTGGAGCATAAGTGTAACATAAACACAATCTCTCCTGCGTGTAGTCTCCTCAGCTGAGGGTGGGGTGGGATTCCTGGTGTAGCCAAGCACCCGCTTAAATTGTCATCTTTTGCCACAAGAATGTGAGCGCTCGTTTTCTTTCCCTCAGCCTGTTGTGGCAGGTGCTGGTTGTGCTAAATCCGTTATCATTAGAGCTTGAATTGGAGATGCTCGCCGAGCTTTCCTTACTTGCCTTAAGGTTACAGCACCTTGATCAGATATGGTGTTAACTGTCAGCAAAGGAGCTGATTTGTTTGCTCAGGTGACCCTGCCGGGGCTTAGAGTGCTCTCTGAGACGGCTCTGTTGATTTAAATTTAAGTTTTGGTAAAAGGCATGTCATTCTGCGGTCTTGTAAACTGCGCTGGACGCGAGTCCTTACACTGAGTCAAGGGTTTGTTTTTATTTAGTTCACATGCGACATATACAGGAAGGCTGCCCACAGTCATGCAGCTGGGATTTACCAATCACAGGCTCACTGCAGCATCCGGAAGAAGCAAAAACAGTGGTTGCTGTTTAATTGGCGCGATAGCCTTAAAATCCCCATCATCAGTTTGTTCCTGAAGCGGAGCTGATGTCCTTTCAGATGCAATTATTGTTTTCAGTGCTCCATTAAGTGAGGCGGTAAGCCAAAAACAACAGGATAACAAATGGGACGCGTGTAAATTTAATGAAGAGGAGTGATTCCTTCAGTATGCAGCCTGTGCAAGGATTTTATCACTTTGCTAACTTTGCCTTTGGTGCGTATCAAACAGCAGTGCCTTTTAAAGTTGCAAAGGAGCCTCACTTCTTAAGCGCAGTGCAAAAATGTAAAAATTTTGTTTTTTAAGCAGCTCCATCTAACCATTTCCTTTGGTTCCTTCTTCTTCCTCCCCCTCCTGTCTTCCGGATTGCCTGCCTTATGTGCGTGCTGGCATCCCAGCAGCGGTTTGTGGGGAGCTTCTGGGTGATTACCACTCATTAGAAGGAGCAGAGTTAGTATGGGCTCAGGCTGGCGTTGCCTGGCAGACAGTGGTGGCAGGCGTCTCATTACCAGGCCT
This sequence comes from Apistogramma diplotaenia, assembly GCA_015052665.1. Classification (NCBI taxonomy): domain Eukaryota; kingdom Metazoa; phylum Chordata; class Actinopteri; order Cichliformes; family Cichlidae; genus Apistogramma; species Apistogramma diplotaenia. The sequence continues at coordinate 11,162 of VOQJ01002419.1, forward strand.
TAAGAACTGATTAGCCCTGACGTGCAGCAGGGCGGGGAGCGCCGTTGATAGAGGGATTTCCCAACTTCATAGGATATCCTGTGGCTATAGCCACACCTCAAAGGGTATCACTTTAGCATGAGCCAAGAAGATAGGATTCTCTTGACAGCGTAGCGTAGTGAGATCACACAAACCTGGAAGCTTAGATAGCTGACCGCATGTCCCTCTTAAAAGAGAGAGCTTTGTTTTCTTTATTTTTCTGTTTGATACATCCAGATTTGAGCTAAGCCAGGCTTTGCTTTGAGTTCTGTGTCCTATTACATCCATCTGGAAAGGCCTGCTATGTCAGCGGGTACCACATGGTGGTGCAGTATAGTCTGAGTGCACAGGATGATCCTTCATCAGGTCTTTCTGGTGTAAAAATAGGAAATGAAATGTGAAAACATAAAATGTAAACATAGTGCAATTATGGCCTCTTGGTGTAATCCTGCATGATGTGTTCAATACATCTTTTAACTCGTGCTTATGGAGCAAACATGTACTTCTGCACAGATTTATATTTCTTTAAACTGGAAGATGCATCGTTTAGCTGGTCATTTTTTATTTTTTTTTTGGTTTGAATCATCAATAATTACAGAGCCTCGTACTCACCTTTGCTATGAAGGTTTCAGTGGTCTCTGCAGTGGGCTGTTATGGTGTGCTTACTGTATAATAACATGGTTGTACAGGATATTTTTGAAGATTGCATGGTTTGGTGAGGCTTTTTGGCGTGCTCCCATTTTGAAAGACGTACAGTTCTCGTGTCATCAGCATGCCGAATAGACCACAATTAAGAGATGTCTGATTATAAAAGGACAGCAGCTCCGGGGCAGTTCCACCAGTCAGCTGCGCATTTCATTGATGAACGGTTCAAAGATACGAGGAGGAAAATCTCGTTGGTCAAAATGCAAACATTTGATGATCTTTGCAGATGGTGCTGGAGACATGGGCAATTTGCAAAACAGGAAAACTAATATAGACTCAAGATACTTTTAGTGGTCAGGCATTGATGAGATGATGCTAGTTAGTGTGACCGCTATGTCCTGTGTTTTCCATCCTTGACCACAGGCGAGTTTTCTCTGCCTAGTTTGTGGGGATAGAAGAGCCATGGCACCTCACACGTGCCAAGATTAGCAGACTGTCAAAAACCCTCACTTAAGGCTTTGGTCTTTCAGAGAATATCTGCTTTTCTCACATTCAAGAAATGAAGATTTTGACTTTTTCAAAAAAACAAACAAAAAAAACCAAACAGATTATTTCTGCAGCAGTCAGCATAAAACCCTTTTCAGTGTCATCCACCTGTTTGCAGGATGCAATTTTTGCTGCATTCGAACCCCAGTTTATTTAGCATAAACACAGTCCTATAAAAGACTTACCTGATGGGTGTGCTTGCTAAATGGGTGCTATGTACTCAAAGCTTTTCCCAAAAGGCCCATTTATCCATAAAGCCTGAGTATTCGTTTGAGAATGGACAGCGTCAGACACACACCAACACGAATGGGCCAAGGCACGTAAGACGTTCTGCGATTGACCTTGGAGCAGATTTCATTTCACATTGAAAGTGACTTTCAGCTGCTGTTTAATTCATCAGGCAGTTGTCAAGAGTCAAACTTTCTTCATTCCTGTTTATATATGAGTTGTGAACGTGTACAAAAAACACCAGGAAAATCCCAGGGAACGTCAGATGTGGTGAATCAACACTTTGTGTTTTTTAACTTTGAAAAATACTGTGACAAAAAGTATTTGAGCTTGTATGTGTGAATTCTGAAGGTAGAATATGTGACATTAAAATCTTTGAATTGATTTGAATTTGCTTTACTGAATCTCTCTGACCTTAGAGTGAAATTGTCTTGTGCTCTAACCAAATAGGCACAGTCTGGCTCCGCACGTGGGATCGGTGAGAGTACAGTATGTGTGCCTGAGCGTGTTTGGTGCGTCGGTGTGCTGGTACAGGGCTGCTCTGTGCCATGGTGTGGACTAGAACTGGGGAGTCATGCGGACACTGCTGCACGCCCAATCTGTGCCAGTCACACAGTGACTATAACTGAGCTGCTGACCTTAGAAGCCTCGAGTTCTCACATAGCAGTTAAACCTCTTACCATGCCCTGCACTCCCATTCCCAAGGCCAGATCCTATAGTACTGCTGCTTGGCTACCGCTTTTCACACACATTATAGTGCATTAAAAAATTAGGCTGGACACTAAATTTCCCTATTTTATGAAGTGCAAAATAAAACTATTTTGTGGTACCACTTTTTACCCATGCATAGTGTCATATAGATTTCAAATAACAACACTACATAAACAGAATCCTGTTCCTTTCAGACAGTTTCTGGGAGTAGTCTGACATACCCTCTGTGGGCCGTAAATGACCAGAAAGGACAGCAGATGACATAACTTTGGGTCATATCCTGTTAAGTCATACAAGATAGCGGACTTTCCCCCCTCACATTGTGAACAGCAGCACTTCTAGACATTGCACGACGTTCCCACTACGCAGAAAGGCTCATTACTCAACTAATAATGACTTACTAAGTCCCAGGCCAGTACCACTTTGTTTTGTCATGTTACTGTACTGTGTCAGTCACAGCTTGTTAGACGCAATCACAACACCCAGTGCTTTCAACCAGGGACTTATCTTATCTTAGCCATATACACAGTGGTTTACTCTTTCCCCCATTTTTGGTTTTAATGATTCGGGGAATGAACAGTTTCCCTGTGGAGAAAATGACTGCGTTCAGTGCAGGAATTCTTCTCTTACACTTCTTCTTGGTGGTGGACAATAGCAACCAGAGAGTCATTTGACACTGATTCATGGTTTCTCCAATTATTCATGTCTAAGCTGTGGAGCACATTGTCAGCAATGGTTAGAGAGGGCCAGTGGGAAAACACTACACACGCTCACATTCCTACTACCTCTGGCATGGCCTGGGATACACCAGATGGGACTTGGGCAGGGTGGTCTGAAGTTCATCCAACATTTCTGAGAAAAGCACACAACCCCCCCCCCAAAAGGAGCATTTTAAATGCTGTTAAGAAAGAGAGAAAAAAATAGATCACCAATGGTGAGTTTAATGCTCTACAAAACCCAGATCTTCATAGTAATATGTTTATTTCTTATATTTATGCACACAAATTAATATCAAGTGAGCGTGGCGGTTTGTGTTTGTCACAGTTACACTTTTCCAGAACACATGTTCACATCTATCACGGGCTTGTGTAGTTTAAGGTCGTAGACGGCAATAGTTTTGTCTAGAGAAGGTTTTGTTTTGAGCCAACAGCTGGGTGGAATGATTGACATTCGTTTAAAGTAATTGACCAGTGGGAATAGGGGAAGTTTGGAGAAAAGGGAAAAAAAGGAGGGGGGGTTGGTTGTGATCTAGGAGACACTAGACCACACAACCTGCAAGTTCAGTCTGATGGAGAAATTGTGGCTTTTGTGCTTTTTCTTTTTTGCTGTCTGGGCGCATTTAGCCACAACTTGTAGGTGTTGACTTAAGGTTTGTAAGTCTCCATATCCACGTGCACACAGATCCATGCGTGTAACTGCATACACAATTGTGTCCCAGACCTTTGCGGCTGATAAACAGACATATGTTGGAAATTGCTGAAACGCTTTCCCTTCAGTGTTTGAATTCGTGCCACAAAAACAGAAAAATGAAAGTGTTTTTTTAAAAAACTGTATTAGCTTGTTGTTTTGTTTTAATTTTTTGTTTTGCATTGATATTGCTCAACAGGTGGTTTTCTTATCTCCAGGGGGAGATTACACACTAGGTCCGTAATGTGTAATATCACATGTTTATGGAATACGAATATCTCTTACAGTGGTTGTAGATTCAAACTTGGAAAACATCCACGCAGAGCTGGAGAATCTTTTAAGACTAATCATGTTTGTTGGTGCTCCAGCACATTATCAAAAAGCAGAAAATAACCACAGCCATATATTTGGCATGTTTTGCTGATAAACTTGTCGACTTTTTCTAAAGTTTTCAACTCTTGAGGTTAACATACAAAACGAGTCTGAGCTGTTTCTGTTAATATATGGCTGCATGGGTATATAAATAACAAGCAATTAACAAGCTGTGCTTGTAGTTTGAGAAATAATTTGTTTAGACCTAGCAAGTAACAGGAGTAGCAGGAATTTCTTTTTTGACTATGACAGATAGTAGGTATCATTGCAGTTCCTTAACTATTTACATACCAAACTAATAAAGAGAGAGCAGAATTACCAGCTGAGGGTCACTTCCAGGAGTGTAATGTAAAACCAGAGAGGGAGTGATGATGGCAAAGTTTAGAGCTAGTCAATGATTTCCTTGAAGGATTGACTCTTGGGCTCCGCCGCGTGAAATGAGCCGTTTTCGCTGAACCTGCTGCATTGGAAAATGTATATAAAATAAATGTCATGGGCAATGGGAGGTGCTGACAGGTGGAGAGAAAGGACTAAACAAACTCCACTGTTACTAAGTGAAAGACAGTGGAGGAGGTGCAGCGTGAGAGTAGGTCAGTGATGTCTGCACAGTGTGTAGAGGCAAGAGTGTGAATGGAAAAAGCAAAGCTGAGCAAACATCAGCAGGAATCCCACCTCACATGGGATAATAATGAGTTTTATATGTTGGTGTTATATTCCGTGTGTAATTGGTGTTGCTGTGCCAACACCTCAAACAAAAACACCTACAGAAAATGGACCGTGATGTGAAAACACGTGTTCGTGCTTTCTTATTCAATGTGGCGAAGATACTGTGAAGATGCACGTGCAGCGCTTTAAGTCGTGCAAGTTTTGTGACGATCGTCTGGATTCCTTTTAGAATATATGTTATAAATAACAAACGTTGATTTTTTCGTTTGATTTAACAATGCTTCTTGCCAATAAATCTTGTAAAAGTTGGAAAAAGCCAGTTTATTTCCCCTTGAATGGTGCTGCATTTGTAAAGAAAATGCATTTGTGGGTTGAGCAGCAGAGTTGAGTATGTGAGTACTGTAGCACCCATGAAAAACTTCTCTGCCAATTCCAAACTGCTTATTCTGCTATTGACTGTGGTTTGGAGCTTCTGGTACCCCAGGTGCTGACAACTGGGCTTGTCATCATTGGGGGGGTGGGGGTCTCAATGCAGAGAGATCTTGAGATGAGATTGTGCAACCAGTGGTAATCCAATATCTCTATGGCTGGGACCACACTATCTTTCAAGATGACTACCTCTAGAGTTTGGGAGTGGAGAGGCTGGAATGGCCTGCCTGCAGTCCTGACCTCAGTCCACTGAACACTTGTGGGCACGCTGTTCAAGCCAGAGTGACCAACACAACCACACTGGCTGACTTGTGACAAATGCTGGTTGAAGAACGGGATGCCATCCCACAGGAGTGTGTGACAAAGCTGGTGACCGGCTTAAGGAGGAGGTGCCAGGCTGATGTCGCTGTGTATGGTTCTCCCACATCCCACTGAGTCCCTTTTTGTTAAATTAATAAAGTTAAACAAAGAAATAATCAGTCAAACACACATTTCCTTACTTTTGTGCTAAGTTTATGTAAGTAAAAGCTCCTGGATGTATCGATGTAAACACTGATCCAATGATTTTATTTATAGATAACTTTCAAAAATTTGATTTGCAGCTATCAAACAAGGAAACCCTAAATTTGTCCATTTGAGTTTTTCTGTTAAATGCATTTAATCAAGTAAAAGTGGTCCCATATTTTAAAGAAACACTCATCGAGTGAGCGATTGCCGTGGTGATTGTTGTCACTGATGCAGGAAAAACTCCATTAATTTCTATTTGTCAAACTGCAGATTTGACTGTGTGATTGAACTGGTTCCCAGTTCTTTACCTCTTAGTGAGTTGAATGAGTTAATTCTTCAGCAAACAGCAGAGTGATATTTTTTTTTTTGCAGATCATCTTATTGGAATGTGCGACCCTTTTGTGTGATAGCAGGGGTCACCGTCCTTCATCCAGGGAAAATATTATCTTGAATCCAGCAAATTTGAATCGTATTAAAAGGAAGAACTCTCACGTCTCCTCTCGCAATTGTTGAGTTATTATTAAGTGCATCCATTTGTAAACTGTTTTTTTTTTTAAATATAGAAGGAAAATAAAACACTGTACATCTGTGATACTATTTGACTGTGTTCTGGTCTGTCACAGAGTGGAAACATTGCACAAGAGTGAGCTTCGGCCAGTAGTTTCTTCTCTAGAGATGTGAAGAAGTATTTCTGTGCTCTAATGTCCCTCTCCTCCTCACTTTGCCCTCAAGCTTTAAAACAAGCTAGAAAAATACCTTTCTTTAAAAAAAAAGAGACAGCAGTGCTGCGATCAGTGTCGTATCATCTTTGGCTTCCCTCCAGCTTCACTCGAACCATCGTTTGTGTTGCAGAGACAGTTGAGGCCTGTCGTTCTAATGCTCTCTCGCGGGCATGTGGGCTTTTGGAAGGTCTCAGCTGATACGTGTAACTATGCATGTCTCTCTGAGTGCACAGCATATTGGCTGTATTGGTATATTTCAACTACAATTTGCATTTGGCTGTCTTTTCAAAACACCACAGTGTACACGTGTAATGAAATGGTGTCAGTTCTTTTGCAGAAATTTGCATGAGCACAGTGTTGCGCGGATATGAAAAGTATTCTTTAATACGACAGGTTCTCGTCTCGGCACCGTCATTCAATCCCTGAACTTTGCTTGCCGTAGAAATGTTGTGGAAAGGTTGGCAGTCATACGTGACATACTGGGCCCGCTGCTTTTGTTTGTTTTGAGGCTTCATGTTTGTTTCCTTGACATTGCAATCAGAGTGTCTTAACAAAGCATGAACCAATTTAGAGTAAAATGTCAGTTGTTCGCAGAGAGACGCTCCCTGCTTTGCTCTGTAAGCCTCAAACCATGCATTTTAATTTTTTTTTTTTTTTACATTTTCTACGTGCGTTGGGAGAGCGGTCGCTGTCAAGACACAGCTTGCCAGGTTTCCATTTGAAATTGCTGTCAGACGAGTTAAGAAAAGGCAAACACACTTTGCAAAAAGAAAACCGACTGACCCATTCTGAAAGCAAACCCCGAGGATTTTGATTTTTTGATTTGACTGCACAGATTCTCAACCAGACTATGAATTTATTCTAAGGAAAATATCAAATAACATCTGTGAACTATTAAGTTCACTGATATTAAACTGAGGACTCGAGGGGAAACATTTCAGTCAGTTATTGGACTTAATAAAACAAATCTTGTGTTGAATAAATCCTGTGACCTTCTGTTCATGACTCAAGCGAATATGAGTGGTGACAGAATATTCTCAGAGAAATAATAAAGAAGTCTAAAATGTGAGTAAGGCAAATCACCGATCAACGCTTCTGGTACATTAACTAACCAGGTGTAGACAGTGAGCAGGTGCTCTGCACCTTTACAAAAATACTGTAGAATTTTTTTTTTCCATTTTCTTTTCAGACTACTTGGCTGTATTAAACAGTGAGGCAGTTTTCCCATTTGCTGTGGTTACGCTTCAGTCATAAATGTGGACGACTTTTAATTGCTTTGGCTGTATGTATACTTTTAGCAGCTAGGACCGTATGGACAACAATTTATGACTGTTGGTATAATAGTGCTTTGATACAGTTAAATATGAAGGATTTAAGTGTTAATTATAATCTGTTAAATGTTAAATGTGTTTTGAAATCTCACGTAAAGTGTCTGTAAGATATTCAATGCAAAGTTGGGAGCTGTAAAAATTCAGTCTACACCAAATTCACTGAAGTCCAAAATCACCGCTAAATAATTTTTTTGCTTTATGCACAAGTATCCTTAAAAGGTCTGAAGTCCGGCTGCAAAAGCACAGAGGCCAGAGGACTAGCTCTTTTGTGAGTTCAGTAAATCCATTTATTCTTCAGTTTCACTTTAACAGTGTAAAGGAGGCCAGAAATTACACATAATGAACAACTGCAGTGCCAGTCCTGTCAGTTGGTGTGACCAAAATGGTCTCAGGCTGACAGTCATGTCCCCCGTGTGTGTTTATGAAAGTAATGCTCTGTGCTCCCCATCACAACCTCAGAACGCTGGTTATAGGTTTTGCCAGCTATGTGGCAGTCTCGCTTTGTGTGTTTTATATACGCATCCCTTAAATAAACTGACGGAAGGAGTGCGAGTCCACCACATGTTCTCCATACCATGTTTAGAGCTGTAACTCCTACTTGTGATATTTCAAGTGCTTTGCAGCTTTAGGATGAAAACAGGTGCCTCCTGATGGTTTGGCTCTGTTTGATTTATGAAAGAGAGAGAAAAAGAAAAACTTGTTAATGGCTTATTTAAGAATATAATTTCTTAGTTATACACTTATCATCAAGAGGACTGAAATTAACTTAAACCAGTGACACATGTGATGGACTGGCTGTACGGGGCACCAGTAACCTGAGGGTCACTTTGTCCTGGTGTGAACTGTCATCTTGATGTCATCCAGATGACCAAAGTGGACCGTTTTCAGCAATCGGGGTGTTGCTACATACCGGAATATATGATAACAGTGATATTAGATCAAATTAGATAGTTATATCATGTTAATAACACAATAACGCTCATTGTTTTTGTGCATTTTTCTATTGCCAATTCACACTTTTTTTTGGTCACCAAGAATCAATTTTTCACAACTGCATATCCAATAATATTGATTAAAGTGTTCCAGTCTGATGACATCATAAATGAGGGTTTAGTCAGGGGTAGCTAAGAAAGACAGAAGAGGAAAGCAGGGGAGAGGAGAATGAAGCCAGGCAGCTCAGATTAACTGAGGGACTAAAAAGTCTGTTCACAAACCCAAACAAGCAGGTTGGGAGTTTGTTGCTGCTGCAATGAATGAGGTGGGATTAAAGGATAGGTACCTTTTGCCCCCCACAGAAAGTCTTGATCTTCTGATATAATAATTTCCAAGGTAAAGTTTTATATATAAAAAAACTACTTGTGCATTTTTTTTTTTGTTGCTTGGCTCAGATCAAAACAGATTCTAAAATAGACCCCCAGACTTTTAAAATCATAACCTCAAACTGCAACGTTAAACTGATCAGTAAGTGGCTGGTGCTGTAACTTCACTGCAAACAGAAATGAATTGATTTTAGGAACTTTATTCTCCTTTGATTTAAAACTGCCAGTTCTAACTCCCGTGTTCTCCTTTACCTACAAGTAGGAGAAGAATTATATCGTAAACCTAACTTCCAGTTGCTTTTTACTCAGACACACCTGCACTGAGAGTTGATCTCAATCTGCAGCAAATGTTGAATTCCCCTGAACATTAACCACCGAACAGCTGAATTCATTTGAACATTAACCAAAAACTTTGAGCATTATATGAGCAGCTGTGCTTCCTGTGCTGTTTATGTAGTATATCTTTGCTTCTTTTACTTTTCATCCAGGAAGATCAGTATCCTGTGCTTTTGAATGCTTTACCAAAGCTTATCCATTCCCTTTCTGTTTCCAAATGGCTTTTCTATGTCTGTGATATTTTTTTTTCCAGGTTGACAGGTAATGAACCGTTGTCTGTGCTGCCACTGAACTCTTTACCAGAGGAGAGCATAGGCCGGGCCCACTACAAGCTGTGTGACCGGCTCAAACTGGAAAAGAAGCAGCGCAGGATGTGCAGACGAGACCCGGGCGTGGCGGAGACCCTAAGAGAGGCCATCACCATGAGCGCCCTAGAATGCCAGTATCAATTCCGCTTTGAGAGGTGGAACTGCACCTTAGAGGGGCGCCACCGAGCCAACATATTAAAAAGAGGTAGGGGGAAATTATTACCACTCTTTTCTTTCCTTTTGAGTTAATTCAGTTCAATTCGATTTAAAATTCCTGCCTCTCATTTGCCACTCTCCAATGTGCTTCTCTAGGATTTAAAGAGACAGCCTTCTTGTATGCCATCTCCTCAGCGGGTCTAACTCATGCAATGGCCAAAGCTTGCAGCGCAGGACGCATGGAGCGCTGTACGTGTGACGAGGCCCCTGACCTGGAGAACCGCAAGGCGTGGCAGTGGGGAGGCTGTGGAGACAACCTCAAATACGCAAACAAGTTTGTCAAGGACTTCCTGGGCAAACGCTCGAACAAGGATCTACGTGCACGTGTGGACATGCACAACACGAATGTGGGCATGAAGGTAACTGCGTCAGACAAACACGAGGTATTGACTGATAGCAATGTTTACTTACTGCTCTAACCAAAGACACCATCCAGCTGCACCATGGGAAATGGGTGGTGGGAAAGGGGGGGGGGGGGTGTAACAATTCCTTTTAGAGATTGACTCTTGCTTTGAGCAAAAAGTCAGCCATTGCAACAAAAAAGACTATCTCAACATCTGTTGCTTTCATCTCAGTTCTCCAACTCCTCCTACAGCGTCGTTGCCTCTTGAAGGCCTCGTTGAATTTCCCAAGCACTCCGTTGCCTATTATCACAGACTGTCTGCGACGTTATCAGCAACAATATTGGCTAATAATTTATCCGAAACGTTAAACTCGATTTCACTTTAATTTGTGGTAGACAAGTTATTCATGTACATGCCGGCGATGTTAGAAAACTTTTAAGGAGTAACATTTACGGGAAGAAAATGTATCAAACAGTAATTTCATAGCAGTATATCTGACTTAAGTGTCAGCTTCACTTGCCTTTTATTAATGTAGTAATTTCTGCAGGCTTTGGAGTTATAATACACACACACACACACAAATCTAGCTTCAGTTTGAAGTGGGTCAGAGTTCATATGGAGAGACAGTATGTAAACAGAAGGGTTGGCTAATTGCTTGTATGAATCACTGAAATGATGGGAAAACGGCAGTAATAAAATATTGCCTGAGTTCTTTGTGCCAGCAAACATCAACATGAAGTACCATTTCATTATGCGCCTTATCCCAGATATACTGTATTACCATATCTTGAGTTTTGCTTTTGTCAATATTATACAAAGGGCTCCATCTGAACTGTTTAAAAGAGTGTTGCTGCTGTAAATTATGCGAGATCTTAAAGTGTTCATTAGTCAATATTTGGTTTTCTCTCTCAGATTAGAGTCTCATTTGTGCTCTGGCAGAATTCAGTGATTGTTTGTGGTGAGCAAATACGGGTTTTTCAACTTGGAAGTGTTTTTAATAGCAGAATAAATGGTCCTAATATGTTAAGCCAAGGCAAACTAATGGCCTGGAATATATTTCTTTTACTGTGCTTTGCGCCTATTGTGGCCTTTTCCATTTTGGTTTCAAAATGAATTACGGCCGGAGCACACTTCCCAAATATTAAACAGATATAAAACTCCCCCCTCTAAACTAATGCAAGCTCTTCCTTTTCAACTTGGCTCTCCTAAATCCAGTCTCTTTGGAGATTTTATTTGTGATAAAAGATTTACAACATTGTTTTGGCTCTTTTTTTTTTTTTTTTGTAATTTGCACATGTAGTGAGGTGTATTACATTCGCTTAGGATGAATTCCCACACCGAGGACGAAACTGGAACGCGCTAGCCTCTGCATCCCCCCGACATTTTGAAGGCTGACCTATCAAATTTTCTTGACCTGCTGGTGTGATGAATATGCACTTCCTGCTCCCCAATCTCTCTCGCAGTCTGAGAAAAAAATTGTAAATTGCTTCCAAATCCCATATAAGACAATATGTTATTGTCATCGATTCTCTCTCTCTTGCATGCACGTGCGCACACACAGACACACACACACTGCTTTAAGCATTTTAGTTGATGCAGAAATGAACTCTGGCTGACTGCTAAGGGGTCAAGTGATATTAAAATAATGTGTTGTGGTCTTTTTAGCTGATAATTTCTCTGTTTCACTTGCAATTATGTGTGATTTTGTTCAAGAAAAAAAAAATCTTCAGTATTCTTTCTTTTTCCAAATGTTTGCATGACTTCTGTTTGGGCGATCCCGAAATGACCACACTAGAAGTCTGGGTTGATCAACTCTGGGTTTAGAAAGTGCCCAGTATAGTAGGAGGTATTAAAGGTTCCCATGGCTGACTGAATGAATTGTTTTGTGGCTGCTTCTTGCCCATAACCTCACCTCACTTATCATAATAACCATAAACTGTTTAATCAAAATTTCATCTGGCTATCATAACAAAATCAATCCTCCCCGCAAACTATAATTCCCTTTTTCTTTTATGTGATGCCTCAGACAGTGTTCCTCTCCTTTAGTTCACAAGCAATAAATGAAGCGGCTGATTTTTCCCTTTAATTATGACATGAAAGAAAACAAAGGCGGTAAAATGTGTCTGTATCCCTCCTAAAAATTGCTGTACTCCACCCAGTTCATCTAGCTGTGAGAATATATTAGCAAACTGGCTCTTTCAACTGCTGTTTGCTAAACAAGAGCTTGTTAAATTACATACCATTCATAATGTGCCTTCAATGTTTCACAGTGACTAACAGCATTGTTCTGTCTGGTCCAGGTAATCAAGGCTGGAGTGGAGACCACTTGCAAGTGCCATGGTGTCTCTGGCTCCTGCACTGTCCAGACCTGTTGGAGGCAGCTCCTGCCCTTCCATGAGATCGGAAAGCAGCTGAAACAGCGTTATGAGACCTCCGTCAAGGTCGGCAGCTCCACCAACGAGGCCACTGGGGAGGGCGAAATCTCCACAGGCCGCAACCAGCAGCAGCAGCAGCAGCAGCAGCAGCAACAGCAACAGCAGCCTCTGCCTGGCCTGAACGATCAAATCCCCCGCACTATGGACTTGCTCCACATCGAGGATTCACCCAGCTTCTGTAGACCCAGCAAATACTCACCGGGCACCGCAGCCCGCAAATGCTACAAAGACAAGAACTGCGATGCTATCTGTTGCGGTCGAGGCCACAACACTCAAAGCAGGGAGGTGACCAGGCCCTGCCAATGCCAGGTGCGCTGGTGCTGCTACGTTGAATGCAAGCAGTGCACACAGAGAGAGGAGGTCTACACCTGCAAAGGGTAAACCGGGCACCTTTCAGCCCCTTCGATCAGTGGAAGATAGTTGTGTTGAAGAGGAGTGGTTTTATTCTCATGCAAAGTTCTGCTTTCAGCGTCGGAACAATGTTCTGCAAGTAAAAAGGAGCGAGCCAAGAAGCAATAAGCACTTTGAGGGATTTCTGTGGGTTGGGCTTCAGAGGTCCTGCAGAATAAAAACTTTCTCAGACAACTGGGTCAACATCTCAAGCTTTTAATCACAGCGTGACCTTGAAGAAAGAAGCTTTTACTTTCCTTTAAAAAAAAAAGAAAAAAATCAATTGTCATCCATTTACAAGAAAACAGATTCACATCCAGTTAATGAGGATAACAACACAAGGACATTAACATCAACAGACTGATTTCTGGGACTTTGCCCAAAGAGGAATGGTGTGTGTGTGTGTGTGTATGTGTGTGTTTGACACTTTTTATATGTGTACAGCTTTTGTAAGCATGTGAGCATGAGGTAGATAGTGAGAGTGGAGCAAAATTCATGTGACGACTTTTTATGGCGATGAAAACCATATTCAGAGACTGAAAAAAGACAAAAAAAAAAGACAGGGTGTAAGAATTACTCTACACGCACGTATTTACACTCACACACATATTGTGTGTTTGCATATATATGTACATAAATTCAGTTATATTGTAATGATATTATATAAGCCACTTATCTAACTATGTTTAAAGCAAACCACTAACCACACAAATGTTTTGTTGTTTGTGTGCTCTTGCTCATTTTTCTTCTTGATTCATGTGGACAAGACCCTTTGGAAAGCGGCATGCTTGTGTCCAATGTCTTGCTGTGGATAATTTATAGATCCTTTGGGACTACTCCTTCATGAGGAGGAACAAATTATCTTTTTCTTTCTTGGTTTTTTTTTTTTGGTAATATTATATTATTAAGCTGTTAGTAAATACATTAACAGACGATAACTAAACCTGTCAGTTTAGGCTATTCTCGGCCAGTGTTCAGGGAATAACTTAAACCACTATATGTATTTGAATAAACCGGAAAAGAAACAGTGCAAATATGAGTCTACATTGGAGATGACCGTGGCCTTGTTATTACAGCCAAAAGCATAGAAGCCAGGTGATCACTAGCTCAGCAGAAGGCCCGTGTGAGACTCAGATCAAAAAATTTCTAGAGCTTTGTGAAGCTTAAATCTACTTTTGAAGGTCTAAAGAAAACTGTGGAGAACTGGAGGAATTTTACTCCCTGCCATTTCGCATCCATCCCTCATTCTGCGATTTGATTGAGCCATATATAATACATTGACATGCAGTGTGTACAGCAGAAGCTCAAACAGTATGGGGGCGACTGAGACTGAAATCTAATTTTTTTTTTGTTCACGTGAAGATGAAAGCATAAGCCTTGTAGCTAATATAAATACATATTATACGACTAATATTTGTGTAATGTTCCGCAAATCTATGTGCACGTGTAAACATAGGAGTTTTACTAATCGGCTGTCTTCTTTCTGAAGTCAGTGAAGTTGTTTTTATACGAGTTAATTTTTCTTTTTCATCTTGTTGCTGAGCGCCTTGTGACACAGTTAACACGATGCAGCATGCTGACCCCACTATGCAACAGTGACAGTTTGACTTTGCAGAAAATACTGCGAGGTATATATAAGACTACGGTAAACAGCTGTTTTTTTTTTTACTTAGCCTATCACAAAGAAACAGAGGAAACTGCTACTTTTAACAAAGTTAGCCCATTAGCACCTCTGAAATCACTCACTGGCCTGCTATATAATGTTTGTTTAATCCTGGAAGTTAAACCACGCCTCGTCTTTGTTACACTTTTTGTACATATTAAACAGACAGGACTTAACGTGTTAATCGGTGAACCTTAAAAGGTACTGAAAGGTATTTTTTGTTACCTTGGGGCACATTCAGTCCAGCTGTGTCCCAGTTTGCAGTGTTTATGCTAAGCTAACTAGCTGAGTGACATTTAGTTTCTCTTCTAGCACTCTAGAAGATGACACATAATTATATTTCCAAACATGTCAAATTATTTCCATTACAGTTTTATAAGAAGTGCCTCTGTGCACACAAACAATGCAGACAACATTTCATTGTATTCTCAGCACTTGGTCTTTTAGAAACATTATGTTTTATATATATAGATATATAATTATAAAATACAGGACCTTTTATATGCCATATTTTAGATCAGTGTGAATTAACTACTGAGTGAGGGACCCAGCTTTGTATAATTGCACCATTTACGCACTGAAGCCCAAAAGCCCTTTTAAAGTATTTAAAGATCTGTATTTATGGATACAGTGCAGTGCAGAATCTCTCTCTTTTTTAAGAACATGTAAATAGCAAAGGTTTCTTCTCCTGTGGTATAGAGACAAAAGTGAGGCACATGTTCAACTCTCACCAGCATCCGAAACAGAAACTGATATTAAATAAAGAAGTGACGCATTCGCTGAAACGGCATACAGCTGCTGAAGTAAGATCGTTACAGATTACTGTGCAGTGAAGTTTTTAAAAAACGATCATCGCTGTGATTAAAGTCAAATCACCTTGTGACAGCAAAACCACGCTTTAGGAAGAGAACCATGCTTGGCTTATTTGTCTTAAGGAGATGAATTCCAAGCATTTTGATATGAGATGGCATGCCAAATAAAGACTGGTCAAAACATATACATAGAACTTTGCACGCTACATGGAAACCATAATAGCTATGCAGAGACGCAAAGCACAAATGCCTGCTAGCCACAGCTTCTGGTGTGTGTTTGCGCCACACACTCCTCCTTGGCCCAAACACGGCGAGGTTCTCTACTATTGAATGGATTTTAAAAAGACGTGACAGAAATGCACACAGATTGCATTTTTGTTTGCTTATATATTGTACATAGGGCTAAAAATTTATTCCAGAAAAGAGGAGTGTGATACAGCAGTTGTTTTTTTTTTAGATGTCACAGTCATCCATGCTCTCAAATCCAAAACTCTGCACTGTTTAGTCATCAGCGGATCATGTATAAAATTCTATGTTGTAGAAAAAAAAAGATAAATTATTTTTAAATATATTATGAGCATGTGTTTAGTGTAAATAACTTCAAAGTCTAAATTGATTTTATATCCTGTATTTTTTACTCTTTTTTTTTTGTTTCTTTTGGGTGTTGTTCCTTTTGGGGTGGAGGCTTCAAGAAGCAGTATATACTATAAACATATTTCATTTTATATCTCGAGATTGTTATCTAAGCACTAACAAATCCTAACAAAATTCAAATCAGCTCACTTTTAGTTGGTTTAATTCGCTTGTGATAATGAGACATTTCTGAAAGTATGCAAAGAAAAATTAGTTATGAAGAATATTCTATAAAATGTAACCTGTTTGTGTAATCAAGGGTTCTGTGAAAGGATTGATGACTTTATAATGATGGTTATTACCGTATACACTGATGATTGCATCAGTTTGGACTTGTTCACCTTTGGGTCACTTTACATGTACATGTACCTTTTGTTAGGATTTGTGCTGTGCTTGTAAAACAAAGATAAAATACACCAGTTATGTATTGCCCTTTGTGATAATATTACACCAACAAAGCTTTGTCCATGTTCACTTATTCATGTCTTATGGGAACTCTAAATTATTTTCCTCTACCTCATGTGTATAGCTTGTAGGTTTAAACAGATCACAAATGACTCGTAAGAATGTATTTAAGTTATTTAACATCTTTGTATAACAAAGGCGGAAAAAATCTGAAATAATAAATGGATTTTTAAATTATTTAATGTGTACTTTCATTATTTGGTAGCACCTTGAACATTTAGTTTAACCTGTAGGTCATGCCTTCAATTGGCCTCCATTAGTGATGACGCACATTTGCTGCATTCGGCCCCAGTGTTGTTAATGCAAAATGTCAATCACCTGGCAGCAACTTAATGCATTTAGGCAGAGAGACAAGGCGAGACAGCCTGCTGAAGTTCAAACTTTGCATCAGCTTGAATAAAGGTGATTTATGTAACTTTGAATGTGGCACGGTTGTTAGTTTCAGATGGGCTGCTTCCATTATTTCCACTGGGATTTTCTCACAAAATATTGCAGTTCAATTTGATTGATATAGTGCCAAATCACAACAAACAGTTGCCTTTATATTGTAAGGTAAATACCCCACAACAATTACAGAGAAAACCCAACAGTCAAAACGACCCCCTGTAAGCAAGCACTTACTGACAGTGGGAAGGAAAAACTCCCCTTTAACAGGAAGAAACCTCCGGCAGAACCATGCTCAGGGAAGGGCTGAGCAAAGACAGACGGGACAAACACATGCTAAGGAAGAGTGCAGAGTGGTGTCCAAACAAAGTAAAAAAGAAGTGAACCATCTTTAGGATTTACAGAGAATGGTCCGAAAAAGATAAAATATTAAGCAGCAATTCTCCAGAGTCAAGGGAGACTGGCTGCTTTGAGCTTACAGGAAGGCAACAGTAACCCCCCCCCCCCCCCCCAGATCTTTTCATCTATTATACAAGACAAATATTTTTCCCATATCTGCTTAAGATTATTACAACCACTGCTCTTTGTCCAAGGACACATTTCATACCATTTTGATGCTCTAATGTGTGTTTTGGGTGGCTTCAAGAAACTCTCTACTACACTTGTGTCCCCACCAATGGCATCCATAGCTTTCATGCTATGTTTGATCTGTAAATACTTCCAAAAATTTAACAGAAGATTGAAAAACTCTTGCCTGGTCTGATGAGTCTTGATTCCTTCTGTGCCATTCGGATGGTAGAGTTTGAAATTGGTATAAATAACATGAAAGCAAGGATCCATCCAACCTTGTATCAATAATTTAGGCTGCTTGTCACACTTTGGGTCACTTCTGTAAGTGAAGCCTCAAAAACTGCAGCTTGTATTGTGGCCATGGCCATGTCCATCCCTTTATGAGCACAGTGTGCCCATCTTCTGATGCCTGCTTCCAGCAGTAACACATGGTGCCACAACTCAGAACATCACAAACTGGTTTCTGTACTGAAATGACTTCCACAGCCAGATCTTGACCCAGTGCAGCACCTTTGGGATGAGCTGAACAGGAAATACGTATGCAGCACTTCTGCATGCAAAAAGGGGTCCAACGAGGTACTAGGAAGATGAGAGCATTTGTTTTGTTTTGCAACATTTGAGAGGGTGGTTTTTCATGGCCAGAAAATTGTAGCTTCTGGGCATTACATATTATTATATTAATGCATTTTTGACCTTTAATAGACAATTTAAAAAAAATTAATTTTCTGACGGAACCATATTTGCTTAAGTTTTCTAAAATGAAGAAAAACAAAATTATACATTGGTATTTCACTATAAACCTACTCAGTATAGTGAGCAGCCAAAAGCATGCAGTCACTGAGAGGTTTTCCTCTGTTCTACAGCAGCAAAAAAAACCCCCCAAAAAAACAGTGAGTCCAAAAAGTCTCCACCTGGGAACTGCCTGAGACCCACCTATTTACTCAGAAAACGTGCTCAAATGCTTTTTTGCTACGTAATAAGACGTCATGGCTGAGGTTAGGTGTTTGTGGGAATCTGATACAAACCTTGTTGGATCTTCACTTCTTCGTGCAGTATCACCCTCCCTTTGCTATGACATCCTATATTGATTTAGAGTAAAGCAATTATGAACGCCTCTGACATATTACACTGCATATTACCGTAACACTGATGTTTTTACATCAGCCCCAAACAATGTAACCGTGAAACTACTGAGTGCAAGACATAAACATTTCTGTTTTAGATTTACCGTGTTCAGACGTACGCTACGAGCTGGAGAATTACCATGTCGAAATGATATTATTTTACCAGGCTCCATCCCCTGAGCAGATGAGCGCAGATTTCAGAGTTTTCTCTTTCAACAGTCTTTCAGTTTATCTTGAGGCCTCACCGTACAAGTCTCAAAGCTCAACTAATCCAAGAGGAAAGAGGCTCTGCGATAGAGGTGTCACATCCAGTAGTAAAAACAGAAACACAATTAGTAGAGTATCTCATCTAATACCTAAAACATCAACGGAAAAGCCTTTGATCTCCCTGACACATGTACCTAAATTAGCAGTGTGGGAGCAGACCCCCTCCCCTGCGTCTGAGCTGCTTTGCACTGAGAAACTAAGATGCTTTAATGTACCCCGCTTGCTGGACTCATCCAAACTTCCTGGCCTGTGTCTATGTTAATTAAAACTTGATCTGAAGTTTATGTGTAATATATTAGTAATGTATTCAGTACTGCAAACACCGTTAAACACGGATCAACTGGCTGCAAATTCACACTTTGTATTTTCATGAGGTTCAGAACATTTCACATTGGTACTTTAAAAGTTAACAGCACTCCAAATCATCGCTTGAAGGAATATAAGATTTAGTATAATTCATTAATATCCAAACATTAGCTTCACGAAGACTAAAACACTGTTTTAAACATGTGTGCAGAGCACTGTGAAAACACCTTAGCTCATGCCTCAGGTCTGAGTAACTCACAGATTTTTTTTCTTCTTTTTTTTTTAGTGAGTCAGGAAAAAGCAAGTTCCTCTCTGGAAAGTGTGATAGGGGTCTGAATGTGCCTCTTGCCTTCTTCTTGCACCCTGCCCAATAGCTCACCCTGTTTATAACTGTTTTTGATTGTTGTTAAGTGGCTGTCAAAGCTCCTGCTTCTCCCTCATGCTGGAAAAACATGTGAGCTCAGCATCCCTCGCTCTCAAAAATAGAACCAAAGCATGCTGTCTACTGAATATCTAATGGTGTAGATCTGTTGATCATAAAAGGATGATTTTGTTTGAATATGTGTGCAGAGTGTCAGTCCACATGAGTGAAAGGTTTTAGAGAGGCTGTGTTGTCAAGCGAAGCAGCTTAGATGAAATTAACACTCATTCCATATGAAATCAACCAAATCTGAAACAAAAGCTCCCACTTCAGCACTTATACCCAAATATATATTTAATAAATGCATGAAAACCTTGACTACTACACAAACCTATTATGAAGTTTTTTTTGTCCTAGAAATATATGGAGCTGGCTTGAAATTGTATGTTATTTAATTCACATTATTTGGATTCCTCACAACTTAAGTACAGGAAATATCCACATAGAAACACACATTATTGCATGAACTCTAAAAAACTGTAGCCAAATTATTTTTTACATCCACTCCAAGTGTCAGAATCTAAAGTATGAGGCTGTATAAGGTACTGTATGGTTGTAAGTCACGAAACGGTGGATTTGCCTCCTGAGTAGAGGATGAGTTGCTGCCTAAAGTGGAGGAATTCAAGCCCCGTTCACGAGAGTGCAGCACCGCTCTGTTGTGGTGAAGAAGTGACCGTGAAGGTGAAGCTTTTGCTTTTATTCTTCGATTTACGTTCCTACCTTCACCTGAGCTGAGGGCAGCGAAACAACAGGACTGTGGCGACAAGCTGCAGAAGTGAGCTTTCTCTAAAGCGTGTCTGACCTAACCCTTAAGAGACAGGGTGAGGAGATCTGCCATTTGGGAGGAATTAATAGTCAACCTGCTGCTTCTCCACATCCAAGAGCCACCTGAGCTGGTTTGGGCATCTGTCTGTGAAGCTTCCTCTTGTGGTTTTCGGGGGGCAGGACTAACCGGAACAGAACCTGGACAGACACAAGACGCACTGGAGATATCTTTGTGCTGGCCTGGGACCACCTCAGTATCCCCTCCGGAAGAGCTGGAGGCAGCTGTGACTCAGATCCAGATAAACATAGAAAATGAACAAGCTGCACAAATGACTAAGCACCAGCATGAGCGCTGACATGTAATATATCTTTTATATATCTTGTGATAACATTCACTGTAAAAACTATCAGTGCTTTTTGTTTTTCCATTGGAAGTGAACCGCTCTGTACTGGAGGTCCCCATGCTTTTTTTTTTTTACCTATGACTGGGGAGAAAGCTCGTAGACCTTGACTGAGGCCTCTCCACAAAATGCGATGGATAATGATGATAACTGACTCGGGAGGTTTTC
Organism: Apistogramma diplotaenia; assembly: GCA_015052665.1. Taxonomy (NCBI): domain Eukaryota; kingdom Metazoa; phylum Chordata; class Actinopteri; order Cichliformes; family Cichlidae; genus Apistogramma; species Apistogramma diplotaenia. Next base: position 32,071 of record VOQJ01002419.1, read on the forward strand.
AACACTTGCTCACAATCATAAAAATGTCAGCTTCACATGACTAAGCTCATTTTTCAACAAAATTCCTTCTGTTATAACATGCTCCACTCCTACCTCAGCACAAACGAAGAATTTAATAGGGTACATAAATTGTAA
>VOQJ01002420.1:13602-27796 GCA_015052665.1 Apistogramma diplotaenia
TCACATCACCAGCAATCTGATAAGAATTGATTTGTTTCCAGACCAATAAAGATGTCCTCTGTGACATAGGAGACGTGCACGCTGTAAATCTTTCTCTTCTCTGCTTGTGCATTCAGATCACCATCCAGCTGAAAGACATTACCTCTATGACCAAGGAGAAGACCGCCAAGCTCATCCCGAATGCCATCCAGATCAGCACTGACAATGAGAAGGTCAGAGACAAAGGCAAATAAGAGGCAGACTTTGTTTTAAGTAGGCAGTAATTTACCTGTTAAAGCTTAAATAGTGTCAGCTGTTGATACGGTTTACTTCAAACTGCTAGAGAAGCATTATGAAACGAGCTGACTCGACTCCATCTCCACTGACCGTGACAGGACAAACGGAGGGAAACCATCCTTCAAATCCGCTCTCACATTTTTATTCTCTCTCCCTTTTTTCTTTCTGGTCTTCCTGTTCCATTCATATTCACCTTCTCAGCATTTCTTCACATCTTTTGGCGCAAGGGATCGCAGCTTCATGATGATATTCCGCCTGTGGCAGAACGCACTGCTGGACAAGGTACACCCCCTCCCCCATCCCCACTGGTCTATGCTGCTGAATGTTGTGGCACAGCCAGTAGTTAGCGTCTCAGAATAGAACAGGGTGTCGAGAAGCCGTGGACGGCCATAAATACAGGGCTGAGACAACAGTTTAAATTACTGTTATCTGCTGACTTTTCTGCCCTGAGTGTCTGCGCAGAAACGGAGCTTAGTATTAACTCACATGGAAAAGAAAATCATGGCTGCTGCTGTTTCTCCTGCACAACTCATAGTTTTGAAGAATAGTTACTGATGGAAATTTTACTTTATTGCTAATGTGATTGATTAAATCAAAGAACAGCTAAATAGTGAATACTCAGTGTTCAAACTCCGTCAATCCCTCCTCCTTCACAGGTTTTCAGTTATGGTTCATTTAAATTCATACTGGAAATGGGGACACACCAGTTTATAAATTCTGTGCTGCTACTAATGTTAAAATAGGAAATTTGTCTGTTAGCCAGTGCAGAGGCCACTGATTGCTTATTTGCTGGCATGCCAGTATCCATAAACAGATCCAGCATCAGCTTATATATGTCTGTATTTTTATTAGGAATTAAAGTTGGATTGGATTTATGTATTTATGTCATAATATCACTGCCTAGCTATCTTTAGTTAATTGTCCCATTATATCACGCGGACCTGTCAAAGGTCATGTGTATGCACACATCCCGATCTTAGCTCAAGCAGTCCGATTTTATTTCTGCTCCTCCGGCTGCCGTGGCTCTGCTGCTTTACTGTGGTGTGTACTTTATCACAAGCACTCACACGTGTTCGTATTTTTTCTTCTTCGTTAGATTCAATCTAGATATTCGTGGCTTGAAACAGATGGAAAAATGAAGTGTCTGGTGCTAGCCACAGAGTTGGTGAAAGGGGTTTTGCCCTCCAGAGCGACATGCTGGTCACGTGACTTAAATTGTGACTGCACAAAAGTTTCACCATCTTACAGCAAGGCGGAAAAAGTGGTTTAATTTAGTCTCGTATTTTCTCTGAAGTAAGCATTAGTGTGATCATTTTATCGTAATGTGGTGGTCTACAAATAAACAGCAGCTGTCTTCTGAATTGGCCAAATGGCACCATTTTTAAGGTGACATCACACTAACTTATAAAGCTTCATTAAGTGTTTATAGAATTGATTGCAATCAATAAAAAGTGTCATACTCTGCTGCGCGCTGCACAGAGGCATCCCAGACTGATGAATGCACGTCAATATATTTTGGCTGTCACACAAATCACAACCTGCAGCAACTTTCTGCACTTAGTGTTCAACAAGTCAAAGAGAGCTGCCGTGTGAAACATGCAGCAACATGTGAGTTTAAATGTCCGTAAATCAAGAAGTAAGAGTTTTGTGCTTGTTTTGGCAGTCTCTGTCCCCCAAAGAGCTGTGGCACATTGTGCACCAGTGTTACGGCACCGAGCTGGGCCTGACGAGCGAAGATGACGACTATGTCTCCCCCACTGCTGAACACATGAATGGCCTACTGTGAGTGTCCATATGTAACTACATAATATAGTGATAAATGTGCATGTTATTTGAGCCTTACCTCTTTGGATTACAAACAGCTTCCGGGCATTTTTATTGCTCCTGTCACATTCATGCTGCTCATTTTTCACTGCAATGTGAAGTCCTGCCCCTCAGTGGCAATGTAACAGCCACGGCTCAAAGGAGACTTTATGCAGGTTAGCAGAGGTTATAATGCTACATATCATTAAAAGGCATCATGTATTTGCAGTATATACAGTTTACCCAAAAAATAAACACTGATTTAGATGAAATATTTTTTAACTTAAACTTGGATGTTTTTAATAACACACTTTCATCTCTCACGGTTCTTTCAGTATTTCCCAGAACAGTAAAAAGCTGGAGAACTTTTTTGTTTTTTTACTTTAGTTGCAGCCAGAAGCTTTATGACGGTCTCTGCCGACATCATTGTCAGTGTGATTTAAGTGCTGTTTGAGTGTGTAGTTAGTTTGCTTGTGTTACAGAGGCTATAATTGTGGTTATTAGCTTAAACAGAAGGAGCTGTAAAATCCATGTTTGTTAGATTTGGAAATGCAGCCATAGGCAACACTTAAACATGCATACATGTAGCTTCAGGGGTTAGCGTGCTGTCTCTCTAACCAAACCAGACTCTGGGTTGTTCTCCAACAGACATTTTGCCTCTTCTCTCACTGTCACTTTCCTCTCACTCTGTTCTCCAGGCCGGGAGAGGAGTCGGGGTCAGTCACAGACCTGTTAGACCTCAGCTCAGTATCTGTTCCCTCCACGGGCAGCTCTCCACCCCCTTTGGTCCCCTGCGCTCCAGCTAGTTCTCCTTCAGCTACCAGCCTCAGCGGATCCTCTCCACCTTCATCCGCCTCTTGTCTGCCCGTAGAGGTGTCCTCCTCATCGGGAAGCAAACTCAGCTCTGAGCCCCTCGAACCCAGCCCACCCAACTCCCAAAGCTCGCTGACATCCGCCGCTCCCACCATTGCCTCTGTCTCAGTCTCCGCCCTGGCCTCTGCTGCTGCCTCTTTTGTGAGTGTTCTTCACATTTAGAATATTTAATATGCAAGATATGGCTATCTTCTTATGTATTATTTCCAGATCCAAACATTCCTTCAGTCCCCAAAGTCAAACACAAACTGACTTTAAAACAATTGCACAGGTCACCAGGGATAGTTGACCTGTGCTCTGCGTGTTGAAACAGAATCTTTTGACTCTGCAGTTGTAAATATATTTGATGTCACCTGATGCTTAAGGCAGGTTGCTGATGAACTGCTGATGAGGGAGTCAGGTGGTGGAAAGATGAAGGAAGCTGGAAGATCGGTTTGGCAAATTTACTTTGTGTTGGGCTAATTTACCTTCCAATTTAAACAAAACTCTATCAAATGGTGCTAAATGTGCTCTGGCTTTAGTGTGTGTGTGTGTGTGTGTGTTTTGTAAAGCACCGACTTGTATATTGGCATAAACAACAAAAATGAAATGTTATTTTTGGCCTCCAGGATGCAACACAAGATGCTTTTAGGGTAACAGGTACCAGGTCTGTTAAGATGGATTTTATGTGTAAATATTTTTGACCTTTTTTCCTTTGTTTGATTCATTATGTATATTTGTTCCAAAGTCTTTTAATCACTCATCATATTTGAATGACAAATCCAATCATACACATTTATGTAACTGGATCCCAGTTCTAAAAACCGATTAATGGGACAGGATTAATATAATGCAGCAGATTAACATGCTGTTTTGAGTGGCATGTGGCATTACTTGTTTTATTACATTTTTTAATCTAACTTGTTTCAATGTATCTATTTTGTAAATTTTATTCTGAAATTTTTTTAATGACTTGATAAGAGTTTTGTCTCTGTTCAGTTTTATTATATTTGTTGCTCTTCAGTCTTTGACCTGCTCTGGTCTGCACGAACATTGCTATACAAATAAAGTTTGATCGATCTGTCATATTTGCATTAGGCTAGGGAGCAGTTAACAAGGCCAGTATTGGCTGATAGTGACAGTTAGCTGATAAGTGTATGAACTTCTTTTGGACCAACATAAATAATCAAAGGAAAGACAAATAATTGGTTTCAACCAATTAATTGTGCTTAATGGAAGGAAAAGAATGGCATCTACCCTTCTGAGTACATTCAAGATAATGCTGCTAGGCAACAAACAGTTGATGGGAAATATGTGTAGTTGTTCTGCTCGGCTCTGTGTCCAATCAGCTCGAAAGCAGCTGCCGTGGTTGTTTTCCCTGCAGCCTTTATCTCGAGGCTGACAGACCAAACAGTGAATAAACGGAGCGCTGTGTCAACTCTGTGCTGGTTTCACATTAATTGGATGGCTACGGTGGTATGCCTGCCCAGGCCGCATCAGCACGAGGCCAGCCTAGCTGTGAGGCCTCTCAAGTCATATGACAATGGGACGATCTCCCTGCAAACCCCTCGCTAACTGTCCTCTTGCTTTTTTTTTTCTCTCTTCCCCCATACCCCTCCTCTGCATCAGAATCTGGAAGAGGGAGGGGATAGCTTGTCTGAGTCAGCCAATCACATGCTGGCCCTGCCGACCGCCAGTCTGGGAAACCTCTCGTCACTGGACATCACCAACGATGACGACCTGCCTACAGACCCCAGCAACTCCTCTGACACGCAGGAAGAGAGTGAGTGCTGTTTGGGTGACGAGAGCATAAGAGCCCAGCAGGGATAAGGAAGTGGAAATCACTGCCAAAATCAAAGAATTCAAAAATTTAAAACAATATTTAGTTTGCTTTGGAATGAACTAAATTGATCTGATCAAGTTTTTTAGCTTTAATATGGCTCAGATGTAACTTTATGTAGGTACTAAAGGTTATTAAGGTGCCTTCGTTTCCTCAGAACATTAACTTTCTTTCTGCTTCATTGCTTCCATGTCTTCTTCCTTCCACATCAGCAGTAATTGCAGAGAAAGCTTTTAATTATTAACATGGAGTAATTGGTCTCACTTTGCCTAAATCTGACCTGAACTAAACCAAAAAAGTTCCCTGATCAGATGACTGATGTGAAATCAAGTACAGCTGTTCTTCTCATTCTTGTCTTCGGCTTCACATTTGATACTGGTGTAGCTTTACATGATTCACAGTTCAAAATCTTGCTAGTGCAGCCCCTCTGTCTGAAACATGCTGTATTTGCCCCTCCCCCTTTAAGATATTTTTCTTCTGATTGGCTGCCCTTCATGAACAGGTCTCTCAGCAGGTGGGTGGGGCTTCTGTGCCTGAGATGATCATATGGTTATATTGATCCACTGAATGAAAAAAACATGGAACTAAGAGTTTACGCTCTCTCACATTTTATTGAGAACATCCAAAAGATGTGTTCCACTTTTTCTTATTTTGAATATATATAAAATAATTTCATTTATTTATTAGTGGAGGTAAGTAATTTGGGTTCAAAATTGAGGTGGAAAAGAAATTCCATTTTGTCATTTTCTTCTTTTTAAAGCTTTCTTTCGCCCTTCAGGTGAAGTGGAGGCATTCTGCGCTAACCTGAGCGGGCGGCTGCTCATCAACACAGCGGTCCGCATGAGTGTGGACAAGCTGCACGACCTGCTCTTCTCTGCTGATACGCACTTCATCCAGCACCTCTTCTCCCAGCGACACTTCACTGGTAAGTTAAATACTCACCTCTACACTTTGACTCATGGCTAATGACCCAGTCTTCTTATTTAGGTCTCTTTCCAGGATCTTCATTTACACTTCAAATGAAAAAAAAAACCCTAAATATATATATAATACTGCTCAGTTCATCTGAGAGAATTGGTGCTTATTTGGCAACAGCAAGGTTAAGTCAGCTGCTTAGCCAAACTCTGAGTTTCTTCTCTTACTGTGTAACCTCTCAGCTTTGCTGATATCGTCATCCTCTTATGTTGCCCAAAATTAATTTCGCCAACCTCCACAGAACTTGCATGAACTTGTTGCAGGAGATTAAGTGTGACGGAGCGAGTTTTTCCTGTTGAGACGCTGTCAGTTAAGCTGCTCATTGTAGATGAATTCCTTTGCTCTTCTCGTTAGTTTGCTGATCGTGTTTTATCTGCTGTTGTCAGCGTTGTGAATTAAAATAAAACATATTTACCTGCAAATGCACCTGTGGAAATAAGATTTTGGGGATGTGTGTCTTTTGGGAAAGTCTTTTTTTTTTTATCACGTAATGCTACTGCTAAATACAAATGTCCCTCCCAGAGGCTGCTTTAGCTCACTGTATTGTGCCACTAATGAGCTTTGCACTGCTGCTGCTTTTTTTTGGTATTTGATCGACTAGCACTCAAAGGATACAAGGAATATTTGTCATTCGCATCACATTTGCACACAGTGCAACAAAATTCTGTCCTCGGGTCCCATTGTTGCTATGCCTATGACATTCAAGTAAAATAAAGAAGAATAAATGAAAGTAACAGTAATATAAAGTGCATATATGTGAGGCTGATCTGGCCACTGGCTGTCCCAGTTGGAGGCCCAGCTCTCTCAGGGACATTTGTAGTTCTAATTGGGGCATTTCTTCCTTTCTTTGTGTGAAGGAGCGTGCATTCACTCTCTCTCCTCACTCTCTCTAAGCCTCTAGCGCTCTTTCCCTTTCATTCATAAATTCTGAGCCACTAGTGTTCTTTTTTCCCTCTCCCATTTATACTGAATCTGTCGGGGCTTCCTGTGGCTCCTGTTCTTCCCCTCGACTTGCTCATGGTCTTTTTTTCTCTCTCCGTTTCAGACCTGTCGGTGGGTGAATGGCAGCAGGACAGCAGCAGTGGGAATACCAGCCGTGTGCTCAGCTACACCATCGCCCTCAACAACCCCCTCGGCCCCAAGACCGCCCCTGTGGTGGAGACGCAGGTCAGTCCTGGGCATACGCTGGCCTTTTCAAACTTTGCTCTTTAGCTCACAGGATAGACAGAAACTGCTCCTTTAATCTGAACTTGAGGGGGATTTTATTTTCTACTGATGCTTTTTATTTGTTCTAATTTCGGGTCCAAGTTCAGATTCAAGAGCAGATTTTAGTACTCGAAGTGATTACATTTTAATAATTTTGGATCAATTTAGCTTTTACATTTAAGGGGCACATTCTGCTCATTTCCATTTCATGTTTATTTTTCGACTCTATTAGAAGAGCTTTGCACGAGTCACAGCTCATTCATCCTGTACTGGGCCTTAGTGCATCGCCTGTGCATAAAACACATTGTTCTCGTTCCTCCATCTTTATTAGCTGCAAACAGAAGAGTTTTGTGCTTTAGATGACCAGATATGGATGTTCCCTCTCTGTGACATATGAACATGATTCTGACTGAGCTTTTCAAAATATGAAAATGCACCATTGTGAGTAACTGTGGAAAACAATAAGTATATCTTTACCGCTTCCAAGGGACTTAAAAGGGTAAGGAGTAACCAGGTGCTGCTCATGCATTTCATTAATTGATCATCAGCAGAAGTTTCTGTAGTTTGCCGGTCTGGAGCCTCTGGAACAGTGTGTTTTGGACAGATGAGACCCAAGTTGAGATGTTTTGGTCATAATGCACAGCACTTCATACCACCTGTCAAGCATGGTGATGGAGGGCTGATGATCTGGGTTAGTTTTGCAGCCACAGGACCAAAGTATTCCAGAGTCAGATGTAAGGCCATCTGCCTGACCGCTAAAGCCTGGCCCAAACTGGGTCAGGCAACAGGACAATGATTCCAAACATGGCTGCAAAACTAGCAGCAGTTAAATTTTTCTTTATCAGCCAAAGTTCAGAATTCAGACTGACTGAAATGCTGTGATGGTGCATAAACAAAGTGGATAGAGGAGTAGGCCAATGTTAGTATATCCACTGAACGACCATCACTGAACAGAGGTAGTGGCTTATGACACCAGTTGTCAACTGCCTATGATGCAGTCTTGAGATCCTTTCCCAGGTGCTTCAACCCCACCCACACCTGACTTCAGGTGATCTCAGTTGGTCACATGATTTCACCCTTTTCACACCTTGGCTTATGTGATGATGCACATGATCAACACCCACCTCTGAAAGGGCCTACTTCCACTGGGGATACCTGGGACCCTCCACCTTCTGCTTTCAGAATCAAAGAAGCCGCTTGGATGAGAGGTGAAACGTCTTCAGAACATTTAGTCCAGCTGGATCACTGAACTGTCAAACATGCAGCAGTATTAGTCAAAAAGCTCCATAAGCTCAAAGGACACTTGATGGTTTTGTGGGGAAATCAAAGGGAAACCACAGCACATATAAAGTTGCAGCTGCCATGACATCGCGTTTTTGGTTTGTGGGTTTGCATTTTGAAACACAAGAGCCGACTCGGGTTGTTGCTACAACCAGGTTTTTGGGGTTTTTTTGCTTTAAAGCTAGAAGTTTTGTACATGGATGAGAGGGTTGAGTAGCAGGTTATCAGAGTGCAAAGAAGTTTTCATAGCAGTTTATATTCATAGCTGCAAATGTGCTTATTTCTGCTTTAAAGTTTAATACTGAAAGACAGGAGACAGTGGGGATCGTCTCACTGGAGCCAGCCCCAGGAGGCCAGCAGTGGAACTGCACTTCTGTGTTGGATTCATTTTCAACCTTTAGTTTGCAACTTGGAGGAAAAACAGGGATTCTGCCTTCCAGTAACAGCCCATCACTTCCTTCCTGTTCACAGACATTGCATAAAAACAGTGCCCGGGGCGAGTGCTATGTGGTGGACTCAGAGGTCATCACCTCCGGCATCCCATACCAGGACTACTTCTACACCATCCACAGATACTGCCTGACCTCCATCAACAAACATAAGAGCCGACTGAGGTAGGTTTGTGAACTCATGGAGGTAACCCAGCTTTCACTTGAAGCTTACACAATGTCATAGCTGAGCAAACAAGTGGAGAGCTAAAGAAACACACTGGAGATCACATGCATGCCGAGTTTATTTTACTTACAGAAGCAGTTATTTTTGCTAGATTAAACTATCAGCTGTACTCTCACTGGCAGGCTCCTTGATGAAAATGCTGCTGGTGGTTTGACTGTTGACTTTATGATACTGGGGCTGATAATGATCCACTGCATGATTAGGTAACAAGCCGATCAAGAGTAGCTAATGATTGTTTGTTTTTTTTATTATGTGCAGTTAACTTACTACATAAATCCAATCCTCTAAATGAAATGGGTATGTTAAAAAATTTAGACTTGGATGATAAAAACTAGCATAAAGTGTGAGCAGTTAATGAGATCATTAAAGGAGATGAGAGTTCAGCTGCAGTTAAACTCAAAATCAAGAGAGGCTCTCCCAAAGAAGTCTGCTGTCCTCCCTGCTAGAAAGATGAAGGCACACAAATACAACATTTGATTCATGAAGGTGCAAATGTAAACAAGTCCATAAACACAACAGCGGAGATCAGAAAATAATAATTAGAATAATAATCATGGTACTGGTTGGCTCATCAGCATGTAAGCATTGTGGGTGTGGCTAATAAATCATTTTAAATCCAAGTCTTGATTTCAGCATTCTCAGGATAAAGAGCATTTCCCCCCCGATTTCACCAAAAAGGCTCACAGTAGTTTGTCAGTAGACTAATATGCAGCACTGCCTGAAGACGCCAAGTGCTGTGACTTGTGTCCCAGTTATCTTCATCTCAAGCCTAAATTACCGTAATTTCCAGACTAAAGGCCACTACGTCTTTTCACGTGTTTTGAACAGTGATGCAGTTTTTACAGTCGCCAAAGGGTCCCCTCACAGTTTCCATCTGAGCCCCTCATTTATGAAGCTGCTCACCCCCCACCCCCAGTGACCAACTTTGAGCAGATATGGGATATGATACAGTTTCAGTAGCAGAACTGCACCATAATGTCGAAGAACAGGAACATGCATTTGTGCCCTGAACACTTGGTCTGTTTTCTGCTTCTCAAAAAGTGCATTCTGGGTAAGATTTTGAGTCTTGTAGGGGAGGTGGGTGGCTAAAATATATACATCTCACTGACACACTTGTTGCCCACTGCAGCCCACCATTGAAAGAATGTTTCACACCGTTTTCTGGCTTTCACATCCTCCAAGTGTTGGGGCTCAATCCTTTAGTTATAAATTATTGCATCATTTCCTCAGCTTGGAGCAGGAACACTGAAACATGCTAGCTCAGTAAATTACTGAAGTGCTGTCACACAGAGGTGTGATTAAAAGGGAAATTGTGGAAAAATCAATAGACTCTGTGAAATATAAGAAATTGTTGTCAGGGTGATGCACTGCAGGCTGAAATGACACGTGAGGGCTGAACAGTGTTTTTCTTTTCAAAAAGAACAAATGAAGCATGAAAATGATGGTGCACGTTTTAAAGTGTGCCTTTGCTTCTCTGCCCAGAGTTTCCTCTGAAATCTGCTACAGGAAGCAGCCGTGGAGCCTGGTGAAAGCACTTATAGAAAAGAACACCTGGAGTGGCATCGAAGAGTACTACAAACACATGGGTGAGTCACAGAGCCGAACTGCGACGGCTGACCTGACTGCTGTAAACTGCTGAACAGAAGAGAAACTGCATGAACAGGAAATGCTTGATTAAAAAGAAAAAAATGCTTTCTGTTGCAGATCAGAGATATGGTGGATCAATGCGGCCTGTGGCTTGTAGCTTTACTGTGGCTGTTCTAGTCCTTTATCGGCACTTTACATTCGGCAGATAAAATTAACAACTTAAGGGTCTTTGACTAAATACACATTTAAAGCCTAAACATCAAATAATTGCCAGATTTTTTAAAATAGCCTGCTTATTGAACCTTCTGACAAATAAAAAATAGCATAGATCATATTTGCTACATCTGGCATTTATGTATTTATTTTTGCAATTTATTGCTGGAGCCATTTTCTGTCTACTGCAGTGACTGACTGTGACAGTACTGTATGTAGATCATTGGAGGATCAGTTAACAAACCGACTGACTCATTCTAAATTATTGTAAAAAAAAAAATCAGTTATGGGATAAAAAGTATAAAGATGATGCAAGGGGTAGCGGTAGTAAAGGTAGATGAGTTTAAATACATGGGGTCAACCATCCAAAACAGGCAGGGTGGAGTGGGTGGAGACGAGTAACGGGGAGCAGCAAAAGTGGAAGAGAAGGTTAAGAGGATGTGCTGATGGTTTGGAGACGATGGGTCTGACACAAAGACAGGAGGCGGAGCTTGAGATGAGTGATCAGGATGTTTGTTTGTTTGGTTTTTAAAAATTTGTTTTGGAATCTTTTTTTCCTCGTCACTGCGTCTCTGCCTCAGTCATCAGCAGATTCGGTCTGAGCATAACGATAAGAAACCAGAGGAAGCAGCTGCTTGGCCTTCAGAGCAAGAACCTCTGTGTCAGTTACAGCAAACCGGGCGACTTCAGACCTGTAAACTTCATTTTGAGGTTTCATTTGGGTTTTTTTTTGCGTCAGCTCATTGTTTAATATGAGCTAATCTTTAGGCCAGAGTGTAATTTGAAGAGCAGTAGAATAAAAATAAAATGTTAATTCAGATAAAACCAGATGGCGATGGTGACATTGTGTCAGAAAAGGAAAAATAAGGATTTTCTTGTTTAAATTGATGAAATCAGATTTTTATTATTATAGACAGTGAATGTGTAATAAACACTGACCCTTTTTTTGGTGCTGTGGTGACATCATTTGTCTAGTTGACCAAATTTGAGACACGTTGTGGCACCTTAATAGCGGTGAGTTGTTTCCCTCCAGCCTTCCTTTCTGGATTTTAAAATGCTGCTTTCTTTTAATCTCCCCCCACTCAGAGAGTGAGGTGTGCAAGTTGGAGACACTCCTGCAGTCAGAAGTTTCCGTGGTGACCACAGGTGAAGCTGTGGACGCAGACACTGCCAAGACCCCTCCGGCGCTGCGCCGCAGGAAACGCACCTGCTCCCGATGGCAGGGTGAGAGGGAGCGAGAGAGGGAGGGAGGAGGAGTGGGTGCCGGAGACCGGGGGGACCGCGGAGTTGGAGAGGAGAGGGGCGCCAGAGAAGCTGGTATGTTCACCCACATACAGATACGGACATGCTGGGATTTTAACCCCGGTGAATCCTCCCTCTGTTCAGTGGCACCCCCTAGTGGTTTTTTTTTTGGTGTCCAACAAGCTGCTTTCATTTCTTTTCATCTCATTGGTTTGTTTTTCTTCCCGAGCAGCATTACTTTATTACTTTCCACCCCCTCAGGAAATAACTGTGTTATTAATATCTAGTAAACTGTCAGTTTGTGTTTTTGGTGTTTTGTTCTTTCTGTCTGAAGTTTTCCTTAATTTTACTGTCTTTGGCCCTGATGTTCAGCTTTGTGTGAATTAAAAATCTCTGCTTTTTCTTGTCCATCAAAGCTCTGTGTTTGTGTTTTATGAATAAAGTTGTCATCATATTTGTATTAAATATATTTTATATATTGTATTATGTCCTTTAGGTTCTCAGTTTATGAAGCTGGGAGAGCGATCACGTGGTGGCGCACACAGCAGTATATCTACCATCCTCCTCATCGTCAGCTTCATGTAAGTGTGTGTGTGTGTGTGTGTGTGTGTGTGTGTGTGGATTGATTGGATATATGGATGAGCCCCCCCCCCTCTGTTACTCCAGCATGTCAAGTCTTATTTCATCATCAGCGATGAAGACAGAGTTAAATAAGAGGACCTTCTGGCTGCACTGTTACGCAGTGGCGACCAGGACACATTAAAGCATGTGTGTGTTCTTGCAGTTGGTTCTTCTCTTTACTGAAGCAAACATCTTTATATGTACTGTGACCTGATCACGTCCCCGCTTTGATTGTATGTCTCTGATTAGACTAGCTTTCTGCTGCTCAGTGCACTCCTGAATGTTCCTCATTCAGACACTTTAGAACCTGATCTCTGCCTACTAACAGCCTCACGATGCCTTTCTTGCTATTTCTCTTTTTCCCTCCTTTCTGCAATACTTGTGCATAGGATCTGTATCAGGTTCGTATGAGAGGCTTTAAACGCTACACCACTGGCTGCATAATTATGACCTCTGAGCATAAACGTACAAGAAAAATCCACCGTTTAAATTTCACAGGCTTCACTCAGATGAAATGTGACGCTTGTTGCTTGCTTCACATTTGCTATAAGACATTCACGGCACCTTGCTAAAATCACATGTCAGCTCTGTGTGTGTAAAATGTGACTCTTGGGGAATTCATTCTGCCTTTAAGGTTCATTTCTCTTCAGCCTGAAAGCACAATGGTGTTTGTTAGCGAGAGCAGCTTAAAATAGAGTTTAACTGTCTCCAAAAAAGGGAGATTCAAGGATTCATAACCACATCACATCTGAAAAACTGGACACTATTTGTTTGCACTGAGTCCGTCAGACTTTTTCATTTGAGAAATTTCCATAAAGAAGTGGTTTTAAGGATCATTTGATATTCATATTTTCTCAGATGCATCATCCATATTATTTATTTTGTTTCAGTTTTTTCAGAAATCATATCGGACATTTACTTAAGTCTTTCGTTATTTGTAAAATAATCAAATGTAAGAGTTTGCAGGGTCGATATAGTGATGTAAGTAATTGCTCCTCAGGAGCTTCTAACCAAACAGGAAGCCTTTAAACTCCATTTCAGGTGCTTTGAAGACCTGAGGCTGCGCTGGCTCATACTCAGCATGTCTGACACACACACAGCATGTGTGTGATAGATGCTGTCTGCAGGTGTTGCAACTGTAACCAGTTTTAGTGTAAAGCTTCCAGCTGTGGAGAAACTGGTTGTTAAATGTATAAAAAATTGTTATTGACCCGTTAAAATGGAGCAAACAGGAAATAAAATCAACCAGAAACAAAACGGTGCATTTGTGTTAGTGGACACCGATGGTCATGTGACGGTGGATTCTTCCTGTACCAACACAAACCCGAACAAACTCAGAAATATTTGTGTGTGTTCTGTTGGTTTTTCTATCTCCCTGCTGTCCATGTGCTTCAGTGTGAAACTGTTTCGCTGTGTTGTGGTTCGCACACTGTGACTCTGACCTCTGACCTCTCTGTCTGTCCCCATCAGTCTCGTGGTGCTGGTGGCTCTCAACATGTTGCTGTTCTACAAGCTGTACGCTCTGGAAAGAGCGGCACATACACTGGAGACGTGGCACTCCTACTCTGTTGCTGACAGGTAAAGAATGCCACCTTGTTTTCCGCACACATACAGCCCCCCCCC
>VOQJ01002421.1:3444-17070 GCA_015052665.1 Apistogramma diplotaenia
AATTTAAGGGGGGGGGGCATGTGGGACTTATAATTGGCAGCAAGTCTAAAATACCCCAAACTGAAAACAGCTGAATTTTACGCCTTTTCCTTCCTTTCTAACTTAGACCATAAATCGTGTGATGCGGCAGGTCAGGAGAGCATGCTAACGAGTGTTTGTGCCTCCCCCACCTATGCATACATGCACAAAAAGGTACACCTGAGCAGGAGAACCCCGAGGGCACCGCGGAGCTGAACACAAATGTTTATTCAATTGATCTCGGGGACAAACAGCTCTGACACTGGAGCAGGATCACTCACTCTTCCCCGCGCAGTGACAGGTCCGCCTCTTCGAGGACGATAGTCTGCTGCTTGCTTTCATCATTTACATGAGACGAGTACATTAAAGGCTATTTAGATAATCCACTTTGGTCATTAAAGGTCAAGGATTCAGATGGCAAATGAAATACTATATATCTACTATAATACTACATATCTGTAATTTATTAATTATTAAGGTGGAGACACAACTCACAAGCATATATACTGGTTACATTGTTTCAGCAGCACCTGTGGTTACTGCTGGTCACAGCAGGTGCTGCTGGACCCAACTGCTAACCATAAAATTATTAATTGATAAAAAAAATTGTGTTTGACTCAATTAAAAACACAAATATATTATATTTAATTGAAAAAAGTCAGTGCAATCCTCAAAATCAATATTAAGATTTGGAAGGATACCAGAGAAACTATTGGGCACAAGTGCCTGTGAGGAGGAGGAGTGTCAGAGACAGAATTTAAAGTGTTATCTGCTCGCAGGAGGAGGATTGGGTAATTAGAGCAGCAGCGTCAGCTTTTTTGTAAGAACATGTAATTTCATTATAAAGCAGGATAATCATATTTTTAAGTCTTGTAGGGGGATTTGGTTTATTAAAATTCTCGCAAAGGAAAAACCCAATAAGCTACTTCACACAAAGCAATGCAGGAGTGTCAGAAGCTGCATCTCAGCTCGGCACTGACTGTGCGATAGATGAGGTGATGCCAGCAGCTCGGCTCGATGCAGCCTCACTGCCGTGAATGTCCCTCTCAACTGGAAACTTTCCATCACACCAGTGTGGAAAAACACCGGTTGAATAATGAGCAGGTCGGTTATCTCAGTGGCACATGGATAAAACATGGCACCGCACCTTTGACTTCTTAACTGAAAGGCAGATATTTATTTGCTAAGCAGCTGCTGTTTCTGTTCCAGTGATTCTACAATTCTGTCCTCATCATAAAAATCATAAACAGGTATGAGAAAGAGTTTTCTTCCTTTACTATTTCACTTGGCAAAGTCTAAGCAAGTAAAACTAAGTGAAATTCCTCCATTGTGTGTGTGTGCAACTTCATGATAGTCTGATAAAGATGGAACTTTGAACCCCAAAAACTGGCTTATGTCAGAATCCCATCAAAGCGCACACAAACAAGCCAAAGTCTCCCCATGAATACATATGAAGACAGTTTAAAGAGCATTCTTAAAAATCTCCCCCCCCCCAATCTCACCACTTACTTTTCAACAGAAAATATCATCCTCATATCACGTCCATAGCGGCAAAAGTGTCCTTAACCTGAAAACGCGACGTCCGGCCGCTCCGCAGCGGCGCTGGCCTGCTGGAAAGCTGCATCCCGCCAGCCTCTCCATCCACCTGCTCTCGGTTACGCACGGCGCTGGCGCTCAGTCGCCCCAATCAGAGCTGATGGTTACGCTACATCTCTCAGGCCATGGCTCTCTCCGAGAAATATTCCACGTTTGTAACCGAAACTTTGACAGAGCGCGACTGAAAACAGGGAAAAGAGAAAGGCGACGTGCGCTCGGAGTGTGCTGCGTCCAACGGGAAAGTCAGACAGAGCGGCAGGACGCGCGCAGCGCCGCATAGACACCGGCTTACTGAGAGAGAGACACAGAGAGAGAGAGCGCGCGTTTGAGTGACTGATCAGTAGAAACGCGGCGCGCGTTACCGTGCGTCGGTGTCCAGCAATTTGCTGGCTTTGATGCACATGAGGTGGCTCTGTTTCTGCTCCTTTATGACTGAAGGGCACAGTTCTGCACAATCCCTCAGCTGCACAGTGTCCTCTGTATCACTATATATCACATGCATGAAGATAAAAACTAAAATAGACTGTGTCATTTTCCAAATTACACTTACTATGTTGCAGTAAGCCCTGGTCCTCCATATGCATATTCCTGGCTCCGTGTGATGTGCTCTGGAAAAGGGAAAATCAACCCCAAGCTGCTCAGGAGAAAGAGGGTAATTTTACCGTCCCTCTAAATTCATCAGGTTCAAATGAAATGATCTCAAGTGTTACACTGTCCCCGCACACGCACATCACAGGCAGCCGTGCACCCCTCAGTGATGACACTCGGATTTGAGCACTGAAGCCAATCCAAGAGGCAATCTTGTGTCTTTATATAAAGGGAGTGTTTTCAAGAGAGTGCAGATGGCGAGGATCTTCTATGACCTCTCTCAGTGGAGAGCTCCGTGAGAAAATGTCCCACCACTTCTCTCAACATAGCAGCACAAAAGTGCAGCTATTATTACTGCTGTCCTATCAAAGATTAATAGTTCTATTTAGGTCCAAATTGAGAGACAGAAGCTCCTCTGAGGGGGAAGCACAATAAAAGAAGTTTAGTGGGTGGATTTTGAAGGGTTCCTGTCTTTAGAAACACAGGCAGAGATCAGTATACTTTCAGACGAGTTCTGCATGAACCCAACAAAACATAAATAATTTAAACTCAACAATTACACTGTTGCAGAGTTTGAGATCCGCTGAGCCGGTCTAAGAGGACGTTCATATCACTGTGATGCTAGAATCTAAATGAAAATCAGGAGTGTTTCCAACACCTTGTTGGAGCTATTCCACAGAGATTTAAGGCAAAGGGGGTCCAGTGAGCGTGGGTCCTTATGTTAGCTATAAGCTAACATAAGCTATAAGCTAGCTTTTATTTGATTAATTTTTGTTAGTATTGCTAAGGTAAGCTAACAAGTCCTTAGATGCATCCTTGTTGAACAAACAGATATGCGTAATGTCATCCCTCTTCCACAGTGGGTCCTGCCCCTCCCTGAGCCTGGTTCTGCTGGATGTTTCTTCCTGTTAAAGGGGAGTTTTTCCTTTCCACTCTCGCCAAGTGCTGCTCACAGGGGGTCGTTTTGATTGTTGGATTTTCTCTGTAATTATTGTAAGGTCTTTGCCTTACAATATGAAGCGCCTTGAGGTGACTGTTGTGATTTGGCGCTGTATAAATAAAACGGAATGGAATTGAATTCATAAATTTGACTTCAAGATCTCAGAATTTCTTTTTTTCTCCCCAAATCCAGACTTTATTCACAGAAATCATGATCTTTGAATGTTACCACGTTCCCCTGTTTCACATGGTCTTTGCATGAATATCCCCATACTCTGCCATGGTCAGCAACTCCACACTTGAGGAGCCATCAGTAGGTTTTTTCTTTCTTTAAGCGAATGCTCGATGAATACTAATATATTCTGGATTACAGTATTTAAAGAGTCGACCGTTTGGTGACAGACACTGAGGTCGTGATGAGAATATTACTTTCTCTTCATCGTTGTCAGCAGAGAGTGGTGCTGGAAACATTCCCTCTACAGCTCGAATCAAGAGCAGCACTCAGAGCAATACAATTACTTCCATCACCGAGCTCTGTGTTACTGCAGCTCATTTAACGCTGTGCAAATCCATTTTGCTGTATTTAATACTGCTTTCCGCTGCACGTCTGTTTGCTGTGTGTGTGTGTCTGAGTAATGCTCCTAAAAAAAAAAGAAGCAGTTTTTAAATTGATTGTCAGCTGCTCAGTAACACCAACCTCAGAGCACCGAGCTGACAGAAACCCGTCAAACAGAATGAAAATAGTCAAAGCTGGAACTTCTCTGAACGCTGCGCTGTTTGCTGAGCCGTGATCTTATCTGCTTAGGTTGCCATTCACACACAAACACACACACGCGCGGCCTTGAACATCCGCTGGTCAGCCACTCTCCCCTTGGCCTCGGCCCCGTCTATAACACACGTCTGAGTCAACACGAAGCCCAGTTTGAAGTCCGCTCATGATGAGGCCAAAAGCTGCGATCAGCTGAGTGCACGGGCAGGAGAAGCTGCTTCTGTTCGCTCATTCAGAGCCTCAGTCCAGGATCGCGTACTTTGGGCTGCGAGCTCTGTGTTTGAACAGATCCGAGGCAGACAGTGACGGAGGGCTGCAGCTGTTGTTGTTGTGCTGCTGACGCTTTGTTTTCGCCGGTTTGTGCAAGGTGCTGCTGGAAAGAATGAAGCAGCTGGAGAAAAATATCAAAACCACAGACACCTCTTTTTACTTCTGCAGCCCACAGCTCATGTCACGCAGCCATAAGCTGTTTTTTTTTCCACCTCCATCGGAGCTGGCTCCTCACAAACACCAACACATGCTCAAAGGGAGACTTTTTCCAATGCTAATGCGAAGCATGGACGCCTTGACAGCGGTGTGAAAGTCTGCCACGCAGAAAGCGAGCGATCCTCGTGACACGTTTCATCTGCCGCTTGTCACCTTGGCTCCCGGTGACCTCACATAGTTCAGGTGACGTCACCGGAGTCGAGCGCAAAGTGCCAAGGCGCTGCAAGTCGACTGGATCGTGCAGCGCAGACACACAAACAGCTTTGAGTATTTCTGCGAATATGTTGCTGCCTGAATGACTGACTTTCTTTCCATCTACGGTGACAGCGACAAAAGCAACACACGAAACAAAAAACGGCAGGCAGAGTTCCCGCCGCTCGGCTTAGAAAGGGCGGGAACAAAAGGCTGCTTTCAATTGGCACATTCATGTTAAAAATGATTTCCTGACCTTTTTATTTTTTGCCCTGCATGAATCTTTAAATGTTTTCAATATTTTGGTGCTTTGGCACTTTGCGGCGCAGATTGTCGGTGTCACTTTAGGTCAGGAGAGGTTTATGCATCATTTCATTCGTGCAGTCACGTTGCATTTCTTACTTGTTCTTTATCTCTTTGTGGTCATTTTGTGTTGCTTTTTTTTGTCCTCTTTATATCTTTGTGGGTTTTTTCTTACATTTTAGACATTTTATGCTCTACAGACAGGATGAGGCTTACTTTTCAGAAATCCGTCCATGGATAGAGCTATTTTTTCTTCATTGTCCCTCATTGTCTGTCAAAAACACTCTGAAGCAGATTTCTCAGTGGAGACATTTCATTGTCCGACTGTACCACGGGACTCGAATGTTCAGGCTTAAAAACATGTTCATTATTAATTGAAAGGCAGAGAACAGATGCTTTTTTAGACATTTCTCAGTGACATCCTAAGGCCAGAGAAAAATGGAGGCCCAAGGTCCTCAAACGCTACAGAGCGCATTTTCAGACTGGTGCATGTAGGACTTCCCCTTTCAGCATCCCTGGACATCCTGTAGCATGGCGGAGGACCATGATTGTCCTGATCTGTATCAATTGGAGTTGCTCGTTCCTTCCTGCCTGAAGCCAGAGCTTTCAAAGCAGCAGTAGAGAAGCTGTCCTACCATCTGCAGCTATTCCTGAGCCATATGAGGGCCTGAAGGGAAAAATGCAGGTTGGTGGTGCTTTCAAACACAAATGTTGTAACCATTCTGCCTAAACTGAAAAAAAACTGAATTAAAGATGAGCTGAAAAAAAGCACAAACTCCTAAAAACTGTGTATTTCATATTTCAAGGTCTGTAAATGAATTAAAGAGCTCAAAATAGTTTGAAATAGCCAATTAGATGTATCGATAAGTATCAGCTGAGTGACTGTATTTCCAACTTCACTAAATATTCCCTTTTCTTTCTGTTCTTGTTCTCGTGGTCTAAAAGACAGGAATAACATTTCCTTCCATTGTTATCAGTCTGAAAATGGAGTCGTGCACAGGTGAGTGCACACGCACAGAGGCGCCTGCAAATGAAATTCTGAACACTTATCTTGCAGGTAAATGCCACGTGTCAGGTCGACTCTATCATCCATCATCTGCCTTTCTTTTCTCAGGTGCACTGACCCACTCCTCTGTGTGAGCGTTCTTCCAGCGCCGGCACACTGTGTCTCTTACCTGATGAAGAAGGACGGGCTGAGTGGAGATGGAAATTTAAGCGTGAGTGTCATGGCACCGTCTGCCCTGTTCCAGCTGAGGTTTGGAGTGCAGCTTCAGCTATTGTTCGGGTCCTACTATTTTTGGAGGCTGGACAATGTGACCGCTGAAAAATGGGGTTGAATGAAGCTGCTGAGAGACACTAAGCAAGCAGATCCAACAACTACTGATGGCAGAAATATAGATATATTTCTGCAGAGATTTTTAGATGTCGATTTCTTCTCTTTGTGATGGGGAAAAATACATTCCCTAGCATGCTGTGTGGGTATACTGGGGACAAGAAAAAGTGTTTTCAGCATGCGGTACACACTGTAATTGGCTGTTATCTACTTTACTGGGGTGAGACGATTCTACCTCTGTGTGTCCAAAACAGAGAAAAGCCTTGTTTAAGATCAGTGATCAGAGTTTGTGCAGTAACGAGGAAACTGAAGCGCTTGTGGCAGAGTGTTACAGTAAAGATAAAGCAGTTAAAAAAAAAAAAGACTGACTTATTATGATCACTGTATCCCTACCAACACCTGAAATTCACTTCTGCAGCCTTGCACAGTAAATATTTCTGGAAGCTTTGTCTCCACAGTTATTTGGAGGCAGGTTTCCTCCCACTGAGGCAACGTGTGCAATCAGCCTGATCACAAAGTGGCCGCTGCATGTAAATGCACTGAGCACTGAAAGTATTTGTTTCGGATCACGATTTCATCCTTAAAAAGTTGTCATAGTTTGACTCTTCAGTCCTGAGTCTGACTGGAGTTGCTTACATGAAGAATTACTTGTTTTAACTGGTAAGTTGAAGAAATTATTTCCAGCTAATGAATATTTAAGTATCGTGGCTCTTTTCCACATTCCACATCAAAGTCTTGCGTCAGCATTTAATAGAGGCTTACAGCAATATTGCAAAAGCTAAAATTAGCTGGTGTTGTCAAGACAACATGTGGTGAATGCATTTATCACAATTTGCATTACACTAGCTTGTTCTTGTTCATGCTAAGTGTCATTCTCCTGCATGTGTTCAAGTTAATTAGGTTTTCATTACAAAGCCACATGTTAAAATCACCAGGGCGCAAAGGAAAGCTGTGGCTCGACAGCAATATACAGCTGAGTGTTATCTGCATACAAATGAGTGTTCAGTCTGTGTACTAATAATAGCATTTAGTGAGGCTACAGTAAGGAGCACATGATGAGCTGGATGCCCTGTTCTGTGCAGAAGTAAGGCTGAAAGCTATGTGATGTGGCAGACATGAGGAGGAGCACGAATTAAACTTTCAACACTCTTCCTCTCAGCCTCTATAAGCCATTTTAAAGAGGCTCTGCAGAAATTCTCATCCCTCAGTAACAAGTGTATTGTACGTTGCTGTGCTTTTGCTGTGGCCGGCCTCTGACCCGGCTGTGTCAGTGGACACGTTGCACTGGCCTGCATGGTTCTTCTGTGAAGCACCACTTGAATCCCTGTTATACAAGAGCTGATGTTCTTTGCTCCTGAGAGGCCTTGCAGCTTGCAATGCATTTTCACACCTGTGTTGTAAATACAAATTTAGCTTTGGCAGTATTTTAAACATGAAGAAGCCAGAAACACGAATGACTGTGGAAGAAACCTCTGCTGAAGTGGACCGACCTGAGTTATGATCAGCAAGCAGCCAGATGATGGTGTCTGATTTATCAAAAAGTAAAGGGATTTAAAAAAGACCAAAGAGTAGTTTTCACAGAGAGCTGGGGAATGGCTGTAAAGCCTGGTTATACTGTCTGCAGGTGCAAAGAAGCTGCTGTTGATAAAAACTGGAGTCAGCTGAGACTGATGAAGTCACGTGGATGAGCGATGAAACGTTTGCTACGTCCAGATAAACTGAATCAGCCTCCTGGGATGTCCTTAACTGGATAATCAAGCATGCATGGAGTCAATACCCAGAAAGACACCAGGTGGGTCAGGTGCTTCTCATTGATACTCACCTCACTGATAGGCACTGTCTTTGCAGCCTTAAGGGTGCTACTTCCCTGTGTCCTTTTAGTTTTGCATATATCTAAGTGAAGATCCAAGGTTAAACCCATCCAGCACGAGGCAGGAATTCCAAGTGGAGCAGCGGTGAAAGACGTCCCGGCCGTTCTTCCTGTTACACGTCAGCATTCACCCCAAAGTGATTTCCAGGACTTAAAATAGTTATGATAATGTTGCTTCCCCATCATTTCTCATCTCTTCATGATCCTCGCTGTGAGCTTGTCAAACCATTTACTTTCATTTATTATTTTCCATCTCAGCTGAGCAGTATTTCAATCTGATATTGTAGAATAGGTGCAAACACTCAAAGCAATTTCCTCTTTGTGGCTGTAATAACTGAACAGTCTGTCTTCATGGATTCATGTGGATGTTTGTCATATTGGCTGTGAGTGTTTTTTGTAGAACCCGTATTATTCATTTATTTATTTACAAATCATTTCACACGGGAGAAAACAAAATGCAGCCAGCGGGCAGAATGAAGCATCGGCACCGGAACAGGCAGGACTCCGCTGGAGCGTCGGAGGCTCGTATGGGGCCAACGTTTGTGCTGTGCAGCTTGGGGCCAGATCCAGACAAGTGGTCATTAAAGTCTTCAAATCAATTCTAAAACATGCAGGGAGCCGTTGGAATGACGCCAGGATGCGAAAACCAGTAAGAAGCCCAGCAAAGTGTTAGAGCCACTTTTCATTTATGTCAAAAAGCAGGGAGTTGAGAAAATGAAAGTATAAGTTAGTTTTTCTAGATGGGTTTGATGTGCCCTACAAAGCTCAGATCTGAAACAGGCTCTTAATGTTTTTGGCAGCGGGGTTATGAGGGAGTGGCCTGTAAGATTCCTGTTGTTTCCTTGTGTTGTGTGTCTCTTGAGTCTGTTTCCCCAGTATCTGTTACTCCTGCGTTTGTATCTTTTTTGGTTTTATTTTGACAGTCTCGTGTTTCCTGTGCTTCGTGTTGAATTTTGCCGCCTCTGTGCTGTTACGTTCCTTTGTTTCACCTGTTGTTCCCTGCTGTTTCCACTTTCCCTGATTACCTGGTGCGTATTTAAGGTCTCAGTGTGGTTTGGTTCTTTGTCCCCGGCTCGGTGTTTCACCTTTAGTCTTTGTGTTTTGAGTTTTTGTTTATTGCAGTCCTCCATCAAATGAAGCTGTCTGAGTTTATATTTATGTTCTTTTGTCTACTACAGTTAAAAATATATCGTTTTATGGAATTTGTAAAGTTCAGGTTTTATAGGGTTAAGAAAAAAACTGAAGCATCTTTTCACATCTGATAGATGCTCTTTATTACATTTCACAGCTGACTGAAGTCATCAGTCTTGTAACTTTGACACCAACTTTTTTTTAATGGAATCAAAGCAGCCAATCACACTGTGATGGTGGAAGGTGGAGGCTCCATTTAAATGAGCTTCACTACACCAAACGCCGTCCTCAGGCAGACGAACACAGCAGCTGCTGTCTGTTCACCAGCCGTGGCTCCAAAACATGGTTCAACAGTGAAATGAAGCTGACGACATCGGCGCTGGTCGATGATTGCAGATGACCTTTTCCGGTGGAATCCGTGCTGTAGTATGTGTCATTCTCAGGATGGTGCCTGGAGCGTCACGGTGATTTTGGTCAGCCCCCCGCCCCCTCGTGCCCCAGTGAGCTGTTTCAGTGGCAGAGGAGAGTAAATATCTGCATGAACTGAGTGACATCATCAAGGCCATCATGTTAGCAGAACCTCTTTGTATTGAATCCTCAGAGACGTTTGACAGTGCTGTGGAGTTAGGCTCAAGTCCAGCACTCCCTGTACTTTCTAATATTATAATAAAGGATGATGAGACACACAAAGATCCAAAAAGATATTTAAACCAAAACGTGTGGAGAGCCACTTTAGCCTAATTTGAGTTCACCTCTGTTCAATGTAAGATTTTCCAGAAAGCACTAAAGCTAAGTAGAGCAATAAGGTACAAACAGAATGAAATAGGTGAAAACTCCTAATGGAAACGTGTAGTTCACTGCACCCTGTTCGACCCGGGAGTCGCCGCCCATGCTGACCTCAAAAGACAAGAAAATCATTGACAGCTTATTGATCACGTGCAGAATAGCTGCAAGAATCAAAGCGAGGAGCCGGGCTTTGTTCGTTCTGAAATGCTGCCTCCGAGCGCACGGTTACTGATACAAAGGAAAGTAAGAGCAAATGACTTTGATGAAACAATTTTCCACATCTTCAGAGAACAACTTAACCCTGCGTGGAGTTTGAGTCCTGCCATCTAACAATTGACAAACAAGCCTCGAACAGCCCACCTGAGTGCTGTTTTTCTTTGTGAACACAGAAGCCTTTGTCATGCTTCTGCCTTTGTGTCAGTGCAACTTCAGGTAAATGAAGCTGCCAGGCTGGGCCGAGTTACCAGTCAGGGGCAGGAAGGAGTTCTGGTGTTTGTCAAATCCAACCTGAAGATGAAAAGATCCTGTTAGTTATTTTACTTTTAATTGTTTCATCTGTGTGTGAGAGCTTTACTAAAATCAAATACCGCTGAGCAACACAGTGATTCGTTCTGTCATTTAGCAGCTTCTGGGTCATCTTCATTAAGAATGCATGAACTTCTCATTTATACACAGAAATAGTTTATTCTGAAAAAAAACCAGATGATGCTAAATTTTAAGTAATAAGTGAGTGTTGAGAAAACAAGTGGGCAACAGCCATAGACTGTATATAAAAGATGGACACGGCCAACGTGACCACCGTTCTTCAGCCCCGACTGTATTCACGTGTGGGCATCGCTTCACTGCTTCCCGACGGGCCTGCCTGACATTTAGTGTCACATCTTTGCTGGTGAGATCGTCAAGGCAAGCTAGCATAAATCTGCCTAGCCATCACCATGACTGAGTTACCATGACTACATCAAAGGGGCTACTGGTCATTAGTGTGATCAGCTTCTCCAGTTAGAAAGCTGTCGGGGAAGTGCCAGTCCGAGGTCAGACCGTGCAATGCTCAGAGAAACTGCAAAAGCCTGAAGAGCTGATAACACCAATAAACAACAGCTGCCTCGAGGCGTTTTAACACGGCTTCAGTTTGCAAAACTGCATCTGAACAAGCAAGACTGTTAGAACAATTGTCCTTTGGGGTCCTTTGAGGAGATGAGACCGAAGTGGAGATGTCACATGTGACCTAAACCAAAGAGCATATCAGCGCAAACACGTCACCAAGCATGGTGAGGGTGATGATTTGGCCTTGTTTTGCAGACCCGAGCAGCTTGCAGTCATTGAATCAACCACGAACTCTTCTGTATGCCAAAGTCCTCCAGAGTCAAATGTGAGGCATTTCACAGCGAACGATTTTCCAAATTTGGAACATGAAATAAGAAAATGGTCCTAAGCAGCCCTCTAACTAGAACTGTATTTCTAACAAACTCGTTACATTTTAGCTTGATTACAAAGAGTAAATGAGGTGTCAATTCTACAGAGAAAATCCCAATGTTACCTTTTTCTGATGATCCGAAATCAGGGAAAATGTTTTCCTGTGCAAGCGTCGGATACACAGCCTACAGCAGCACAGTGGCGCCTTAGCTCACTGGGAAGTGCCAGCTGGTAAATATACAGAGACTCTCCAGTTACTTACTATATTTATTATATCTGGACATCATTATACCTTATCACTGTGGGAGTCTCCCCATCATGGGATCCCCAGCACCTAAAAACAGCTCATTCCTAAGCGCTGCCCGGCAGCAGCCTGGGACTCCTTCCAGTGGGAATGCAGATTATGATGTTTCCCTCCTGACAAGCAAAGGAGCCTAATTGAGACGGATGGTTCGAGATACAGAACAGAGTGGAAAATGTGTTTTTAGATCTAAATAGAAAACAAAAATATTCAGTACATGCTTTCACATGTACACGGCGAGCGTATTAAAATTATAAACAGCCTTAATAGTCTTTGAATCGTGCTGCTCCTGAATTCAGTAAAAAGCAGAGCAATTATTTCAGCAGCAGGCAGGAGTGCAGACTGTATTTTACCCCCAAAATGACCTTAACAACGTTTAGAGCCACGTTCATTTTAACACTTCTCACAGAAAAAGACACGTCTTTGACTCGGCCGGGGATAAAATTCAACACGACACATCTAAAGCTGACTTGTTTTTGCTTTTAGAGATGAAAACACAAAGAAAAAGAAGAGAATAACAGAAATGGAAAAGTGCCTGAAGAGCCCGAAGCTGCATCTGACTGTACATGACAGGCTGCTAACATCCACGCAGGTCTACATGCCTGAATCTTCATGACCTTGGACAGCTTTGAGCTTGTAATGAGATCCTTAATTCTTATTCATTAAAATATATTAATTTAAGTTACTATTCATGTGCAGCTCAGGTTGAGGCACGAACGTGGCTTTGAGAGGCGATTTGTGCAGGAACGTCCTGCCCACTGGTAACACTTCATCTTCAAGGTGCATTCAACAACATTTTTATGTAAAAGAAAGAAAAACACCCTCATTCCTCTACGCTGCCGTGACCTTACCTATGTAGAAAAACAACTGCACGGGCCGCGAGGTGCACACAAGGCTGGCGCTTTGATTTTTTTCTGAATTAAAAGACAGGCGGCTGGAGATTTTCCCAGTGATCCTCATCATTTTCTTGATGGTGTAAACATTCTTTCTTATCCTTAAGATATGCTTGATAGTTTTAAGATTTTAGCTTTATCGAGGAACAAAAAATCAGGTCTAAATCCAATTAGTGAACTTTAGCTCCCAGTAGAAGCAGAAGAAACAGGCTTTTAAGCTTGTTGATTCAGTTTTCTTTTACATAAAAGTTGGGGGTAAAAAAGTATCGCATTTTCTAATGTATTACTTCCTTTATAAATCAGATGACTGAGCTGGGAAAGTTTAATATTCATCCAATCATCCAGTCGATCAATCATCTAACAGACTCCAGTTTGTTCATGTAAATGGGGAGTTTTCTTCACACACTGAGGTTAATTATGGAGTTCCACAAGGTTCTGTGCTAGGACCAGTTTTATTTACACTATACATGCTTCCCTTAGGCAGTATTATTAGAAAACATAGCGTACATTTTTATTGCTGGCTTTATGTATCCATGAAGCCTGATGATACACGTCAGTTAAACAGCTGGAATGTTTTAAAGACATAAAGGCCTGGATGACCTCTAACCTCCTGCTTCTAAACTCAGATCAAACTGAAGTTCTCGTACTAGAACTAGGACTAGAAAGAGAGAGCATGTTTCTCCCATATTGGCTTCTCTTCATTGGCTTCCTGTTAAATGTAGAATAGAATTTAAAATCCTTCTCCTCACATACAAGGTCTTGAATAATCAGGCCCATCTTATCTTAAAGACCTCATAGTACCATATCACCCCAGCAGAGCACTTCGCTCTCAGACTGCTGGCTTACTTGTGGTTGCTAGGATACTTAAGAGTAGAATGGGAGGCGGAGCCTTCAGCTTTCAGGCCCCTCTTCTGTGGAACCAGCTCCCAGTTTGCCTTCAGGAGACAGACACCCTCTCTACTTTTAAGATCAGTCTTCAAACTTTCCTTTATGATAAAGCTTATAGTT